>ML795909.1:10629-32039 GCA_009831015.1 Picea engelmannii
TCAGTTTCCAATGAAAGCCTAACATTACGAGGTTCATCTGTAAATTCTGGCCATTTTGCAGCAATTTCCTTAAATGCATAACCATCTACAGGCATTCGAAGAACACCATCTTCAATTTTCTTTCGTGCATGGTAATCCATAAATTGTGCTATGCTTTGACACCTGAAAAATCACTGCAAACATGGAATTATGGGAATATGTTGGAGAACCTTTCAAGGGACCATTTTTGTTACTTGATCGGTTCGATATTTATTGATACCACATACTGAAAATTCTTTTTTCGACGCATGTTGTCCATAATATATAATATGATCATCAGGACATGCATCGATACTTTGATACTCCATTCCAATGTCTTTCATAATGGCATGCAAATCTCGATATGTGAGAGGTAAAATATTTGACGAGGGTAACAAAAATTCACCTAACAATCTAAAACATAAAAAATAAATAGTTAATGTAAAGAATAGGGATTGTAAATTAATATTGCATTTTTATTTTACACATTAATTAACACTAAAAAAAATGGGGAATAGTCAACCTTTATGTAGATGCGAAGTAACATATTACATACATTAGGATCCGTGTCATACAAGTGTTAGACAAATGATTCGTAACTTTCAAATTCACCAGCAACAATGTAGTGGAGAGAATATTTTCTGTTGACCCTTTGTAAAGTCGTTTATTTTCCTTTTCAATCAAAGGTTCATCATAAATACCATCACTACTATCCCCATGATCCTCATCTGGTTGATCGAATAAGTCTTGAATCATTTGATTTGTCTCATCAACTTGAACTATGTTATTATTGTCATCTACTTCCATGGAATCATTAACTTGATCTTCATTATCTGCTTAAAGATATTCATCTTGTACTACAACATCATTTCTGCTACTACTTGGTGTTTTTTGCATAAAGTTAGGGGGCAATTCTAACTTTATAATTACAAACAATCATGAAAAATTAGTGCATGTATAAAACATTATAAAATTTGAGAATATAATAAATATTAAAATAGATAATGAATGTATATACCATCGGATGATATTCATTTGATCCCCCATCCATGTGCCCATATTTTCTACAATGTTTTGTAGCTGTTGCTATTAAAACTCTTTCGGGACGTCTAGTACAACAATTTTTGCAAGGGCAATAACATTTATCGTCACCCTTTTCACCCTCTTTAATTCTTTTCCCAACTCTAATGTTTTATGACATTCTTCCCCACAGACTTATACTAAAACAAATATCTATTTTTTGTTCACCGAGAAGACCCGCAAACCCTTTTTGAAGCGTCGTTATTATAGAAAACGTGTCGCAACATCCGTCAAATGCAACATATTTATAGATTTTGTAACGTCACAATTCTGACGTAAAAAAGTCCTAAGTGACCGTTGGTATTTTGACTTGGTGAACATACTAAGGTGACCGTTGGAGGGGAAAACCTAGTTTCCAAAATGTCACAATTGCGACATACATCTTCACAAATGTGGCAAGAGAGACGTTCCAGTGGAAAACATGGCAAGAGAGACGTTCTAGTGGAAAACATGGCAAGAGAGATGTTAACATGGAAAGACCGATGTTAACGTGGCAAGAGAGATGTCAACGTGGAAAGACCAATGTTATCGGGCAACATGATTTTTTTTTTATAAATTTCCTCTATTTTGCGACAATATGGACAATTTTGTCCATAACGCCGCAAATAAAACGTCGGAATTTTTACAATATGTACTAGTGTCTTTGCTTCTTGTGAAACCAAGTCCCACCATATAATTATCAATTTTTTTATACCACATCCTTGGTGATTGTTTTAAACCATAGAGGGATGTTTTCAGCTTGCATACTAGATCCTTCTTTCCCTTGACAACAAATCCTTGTGGCTTCTTCATGTAGATTTCTTCTTCCAGATCCCCATGTAGTAATGTTGTCTTCACATCCATATGTTCTACTTCAAAATCAAATGCAACAACAATAGATAACATAAATATTATAGAGGTTAACTTGGCAACATGAGAAAAAATCTCACCAAAATCAATTACCTCAACCTGGGAATAACCCTTTTCTACTAACCGAGCTTTGTATTTCTCCACTTTTCCTTATGCATTCAAATTATTTTTCAATACCCATTTGCTTCCAATGGTATTTCTTCTAGTCGACATCTCCACTAGACCCCAAGCCTCATTCTTATCCAAGGATGCCATTTCTTCGTCCATGGCCTTTTTCTAGAGAATTCCATCTTCTGTATCCACTGCCTCCCTAACAATTCTAGTATCATCATGAGTAATAGACAAAGAAAAATTTGAACATAAATCAGATGGAGTATACCTTTTTGGTATCCTTCTTTCTCAAACCGATATCCTCAATACTGGAGGTGAGGATCTTCTTCTTTTGATTCATGTTCTTCTCTAGAGTCGGATTCATCATCCTTTAAATCAAGCTCCATTTTCTTTGGTTCTTCCTTACTTGGTAGGACTTCAAGTTTAACAACATCCTTCATTTCTCTAAATACCACATCTTGGCTATACACTACCTTCTTAGTTTCTGTGTTCCAAATCTTATAAGCTTTTAGATCATCTTTATATCCAATAAATATACACTTTTCAACCTTCTTATCTAGCTTACTCATGTTTCCTTTGGAACATGAACATATGCATCAAAACCAAATATCTTGAGATGTGTGAGAGATGGTTTCTTACCATTCCATACCTCTTATGGAGTCTTGTCATCCAATTCTGATGAGGGCGACCTGTTGATCAGGTAACATGCAATACCCACTTCCTCTTCCCAAAATTCTTTCTCTAACCCGACACCATTGATCATGCACCTTTATTTTTCCATCAATGTCTTGATCATCCTTTTTGTAACTCCATTCTGTTGAGGTTTATATGGAGTATTCTTCTTCCTTGTTCTACCATACTTCTTACAGAATTTTTCAAATTCATTCACGTAGAACTCTCTGCCATTATTTGTCCACAACACCTTAATTATTTTCTTTGTTTGATTCTCAACAAGAGCCTTAAACTCTTTAAACCTGTCAAAGACTTCATATTTCTTTCTGAGGAAATATATCCATGTATTCCTTTATAAGTCATATATAAATGAGGCATATGACACATATTTTCCTAATGATGGGACTGACACAAGGCCAAAAACATCACTGTGAACTAGCTGTAAAATTCATTTTTCCCTCGTTGCACTAGAGGGGAATCTTACTCGATTAATCTTCCCATATACACAATTCTCACATAAATGAAAATCCAGAGAGTAGTTATACATACCTTCAACCATACCTTTACCGTGTAGTAGTCGAACACCCTTCTCTCTAATATGCCCTAGTCTTTGATGCCACAACATAACCTTTTCTCCATAGACTGCAGGAGTTATTTCTTCTTCAACTCCAATATCATGAACAATGGAACTATTACGCCGATCACTAATAGTGATTTCTTTCATCTTATACATAGTTCCAAACCAAACTCCCTTCAACAAAACCATTTCTCCTCGAACCATCCTACAAGTTTCCTTTTCAAATATTTTTTTTACCTCTGCATCGGCCATTTTTCTTACAAAAATAAAATTTATGGCCAATCCTTGGATGTGCAGAACACCAGGTAATGTTCTAATCCTTCCATCTATGATATTCAACTTGAATTTTTCTCGACCTATGATTATGGGTGTCGAGTCATCACCTAGGAAAACATTACCTCCATCATACCTTTCATTTTCACAAAACCACTCCCTATGGGGAGTCATATGAAAGGATGCACCTGAGTTAACCCTCATTATTTTCATGTGTTCTTGAAGAAGCCAAGTACACATCCCATCCTTCTTCCTTTGAGGTATTTTCTTCTGTAGAAGGATATTCTTCAGATCCCTTCTTTTTCTCAACTTTGGATCTACACTTCTTCTTGTAGTGCCCTTCTTTTCCACATCTCCAACATACCTTTACAAAATTTTGGGAGATTTAGAACCACCCTTAGACTTAAATATCCCACTTGAGAACTTAGATCTATTTCTTTCCTAGGAGCATCCTCTTGCAAATAATGCATTTGTTCTCTGCTCTTCCATATTATTCCATATCATCTCCTTTGATAACAAGGATGAGACCACTTCATCAAAATTCAAGACAGTTGTATTACTACCTATGGCCACAACCAAACTATCCCACGAGTCTGGTAAAGAATAAACTAAATTGATACACTTATCTTCATCTGAAATTTTAATATCAACATATACTATCTGACTTACCACAATATTGAAGGCATTCAAATGCTCTACCACCGAATATCCATCTCTCATCCTCGGGTTATACAAATTATTTCTCAGGAATAATTTATTTATTAGGTACTTAGACTGATACAACTTCCCCAACTTATCCCATAAATCCTTGGTTGTAGATTTCTCTGACAAATTCAGTAATACTCAATCTGAGAGACACAGTCAGATTTTTCTATTCTCCTTCTGATCCAACTTTTTCTAGTCATCCGTTGAAGTTCCTGTAGGTGAAATACCTAGATCTACCATGCTCCACTAATCTTTGTCCACCAATAGATCTTCCATATTGAGATTCCATAGCTCAAAACTTTTCCCATTAAACTTCTCGATATCCATTTTTGAATTGATCTCCATTTATTTTCACCTGAAAAATCAATACCACGAATCTCCCACTATAGCAAGGCTAATTACATTTATGAGCCAAACCCTTTACCAGAAAGGAATCCCCCTGAAGCCAAAAAAGATTTGATACCAAATTTAGATTTTAACCTTCTACAATATTTACTACAAACAAATTTTCAGTGAAAGAACAAAAAAGATACAATGGAAAATACAAACATTACACAAAGATTTTTCTCCTCGAAACCCAAACCAAGAAAATCAACATATTCTATAATCATTCATCATGATACATTGTTTACAATACAATATAATTATAGGAGTCAACATCATCCAAAACCCTAACCCAATCACCTGGATTAGTCAAAAACCCTAATTCCTTAACCGAAAATAGAAAACCATCAGAAAAAAACAATGAGCTGAAAAACCACCTAACAATGGACATGAAAATCGAGGAAGCATGAAAAATGGCGCAAAAATGCGACACATTTCCCAAGGATTTATTTTTTTATATTACTCATGCAAAGAGTATAACACATAACCAAGAAAGAGGAGACCCTAGAGACAAAGGATATGCTAGAGGACAGTGTGAGTGACAGAGGTTACACTAGCTAGCCTATAGTGCAAGCAATAGAGCTGGATACCCTAGCTATCCCACAATTCTAACAAAAGAGGATACCCTAGTGACAGAGTACATGGGAATTGCATCCAAAATCGATAATTTTTTCTTAGGAATATTTGTTTGCAAGCTGGTTTATATTCACATTAGCAAGTGGTGTACGCTTGGAAATACACATTGTCTGTTATGCAAATAAATTTAGATGTTTGTATTTAAATAATAGTACTTATAATGAAACATTGGATGACACCTTTAATCTAATGCAAGTTACCTCCAATGATTCACTTTGGGTTAAATTCCAATTTTCACCTCTAGAATTGTGTGATGAAGATTTGTAAGCCAATATGAGAGAAACTCATCAAGTGTATCAAGGCTTCATCATAGCCCACAAAGGAATGATAACCATTGGAATAGTGCTATAAAATAAACCCCATTTGAACACTAATATGCATATTGTGTAATCCAGTAATAGAAGATAGCATAATTCCTTAGAAAATAATTTTTATGTAAGGCATGGAACAAAATCAACATTGAAGCTCAGCATGAACCTAGAATGGCAACACAATACCTAAGGATCTAAGCTGACATATATAAATAATGTTAAATGAAAACTAACACCTAAACCATGATGCCATCCTACAACAAGGGTATTTTAATAAATATTTACTTATATAGATACACCCAATATTTGGTGCACTTTTACATATTAGTCAAATGTGACTTCTAAAAATTTGTGACATGTTCACCTAATAATAGAGGATTCTTGTCCAACTTTCAATCCCTCTTTTACTATAAAATTATCACTCTAAATTGATAATTCAAACTGCACTATGAAAAATAAGAGAACATATTCTCATTAGAGCACGAGACATAGTCCCTTCAAGATGAAATATTCAAGTTGATTTCCCACTCCTAGGTTCAAATCCCTCAAAGGAATGTTTAGCTACTTGTTGATTGTCTTTCCCATGAGATAAAACTACATTAAATGGTTGGTTCAAGTGAAATTCCTTAGAAAATTTACCAAAATAGATAACACCATCCCACAACTTCTTAGAAGAAGGCTTTTTCCTTGATATTCATATGCCAACTATGCTTCATTATAATTCTCCTAGATTATAGAAAAACATGCTTGTCACACTCTCATAAGAGGACACATATATTATAGATATTTACTAAGGTATTCCCTTTTAGTGTTCCCTTATATTTTATTTATATTGAGTCAGTCAACATGATCTTGGTTAAATGGTAAAGCAAGGGTGTTTCATANNCACCCAAAGACATGTTTCACCCCTAGTGGGTCATATTGAACATGCAAGCAAGTCGTTTCAATTAATTGAGGCCCTGTGCAAGTTTGGGGTGTCCTTAGAGGAATAGATACCCCCCACTCATAGATTTTCTTGGTCGGAGGGATCTTTCTCAAGTATTGTAGGTAATATACATTGCATTGCAATATTCCTAGAATGGGGAAGGGAACACTTGTTGATTTATGATAAATTATAATAGGAAGCATCTTGTCCAAAAAATATATTTCTTATTGAGTGAATGTAAATATGGTAATTTTGGTGGAGCCATATATTAGTAAGCCAAATGGATCAACAATCATCATCAAGTAGCATTGATCTTGGGGGATTTAAATCCTTCTTGGATGTTTGTTGATGATCATATCCTATTGCCTCACTAGATGGATTTAGTAGTATGTTTCCTACCACTATCCTTGTATTGATAAAGTAGGTGTGTTTATACACTAACCCTTTTAACAATTGCAATGAATATTGTCTTTCAAAGATAGATGATTGACCACTAACAATTCTTTATGCATGGATATTGTATATATATATATTTAGAACAACTCCTTTTGGATAATATCGACTTAGAAGTTTTCAAATGTTCATAGAAATAGGTGTTATACTTTCACCATGAACCTTTTATGCATATAAACAATCATGAATATGATCATTAATATGATCAAATTAGGGAAATGAAGAAGACAATAATAAGATGTAGATTATCAACAAGGTAGAAATAAGTAGACTCTAGCTACTAGAATTGATCAAGAATAGAAAAATAGATATTTTAAAAAAAACCAAACCATGTAAATGAAAGTGCTTTACTAGATGTGAGGGGAATAGGATCAATATGAAATTCAAATCACTCAAAATGAAATTTTAAAGGAAGATATAGATTTGGTATTATTAAAGAAACAAACATGTTTAAGACAAAACTTCAAAAAGTAGATCCTTCCTCTTTCCACTCCTTCTTCACCCATGGAATCTACCCCTTCTTTGTCTTTTTCATCCAAGATCTCTTAGGCTGGAATTCCTATCCTACTACATGTCCATTTGATGGTTATTTCTGGGTAGTCTTACCCATCTCTTTCTCCTCCATTATCACCTTGATATTCTTAGGGTAACACCTAATCTCATTTTTTTCTTTCCCCGTTCCATTTTTCTAGTCCCCTAATCATATACTATCATACCTTTATTATTCATGTCTCTTCTTTACCTTATCCTTAAGATGCCCAGGGAAAGGTTTTCCTCTCTTCCTTATCTTATCTTTTCTCTTATTGACCACCTATTTCATTGTCTCCCTTTAGTTCATTGTCTTGAGTCAGGATGAATTCAATATGGAATTCCTTAGTTGATACCAGTCACCACACCCTTGCTATATTCCCTAAGAGGTTATCTTTGGTGGTTTCATCCTGTAGCCTATATCTATAAGGTCACCATAATTTCCATGGAATTTACTTCCTCTCAACACTCTCCTCCTACCTTTGATGGTGCTTAATTAATGTTGTTTCATTACGTTCCTTTTCCATCCCCATGCTAACATAGTCACCTCATGCCTTCAATGGTTCCTTTCTAGAATCAACGGAACATGCCCTCACTAATGTCACCTTACAATTAATGTTAGTTCCTTCAATGGTTCCTTTCCAAAATATTGATAATATCACCTCACCATCATCAATGCCTTTCATGGTTTATTTTAACATTGTCACTTCATGTCTTAATTCATGTCACCTCATGATAATTCCATTTCTAATTCCCTCTAGATGTAGGCTAGCATTTCCAAATTTCACCCTCCCTCATAATAGTTGTTTCCTCTCACCTCTCTTTCCTTCCCTAGTTCAACCCTACTGTGGTATCCTCTCACCTCTCGCCTCCTCTCTGTTTCACCTTTTATTGAATGTTGTGCTCTCATGGTAATTTTTTTCACTATCCCTTCCCTACTTAAGGAATTTTGTTAACCTTTGTTTTGTAGGAACATAGATTTCTTGGGTACTAAGATCACCATGTTTACACCTCTTATGTCTTGGAAAGGTTAAGAATTTCCAGAGAACATAAAAATTTGAAATCCTTATTTGACATTCCTCTTATAAAACAAGGATTTGTATCTTCTTTATTTCATTGTTCTTTTTAATGGACACACCTACCACACTTAGAGGGGGGGTGAATGAGTGTGGGGATTGTTTTCCAAAAGATTCCCTCTTTGCAAAAACTCCTTAGTTAACATTCAACATTTATTCATTACCCATTGCTATCATTTATAACTAGTTAGATGAGAACATATATCAACAACATATATCAACAATATATCATCATCAATTCATCACTACAAGGAACACAAAGAACATAAGATGTATGTACAATTTTTCTTTTTATTATGGACAACAATCCGAGGGTTTATTAGCAACAAGTAAATAGAGTACAAATCTACAAGAGCACCATCTCTATAATGCAAGACTCAACTTACACTCTCAGCACCAACTGAGATGAGGCAAAACTCCTCAACATATATCAATCTATCAATTGGTACGCGACTTGTCAGTAGTGTAGTCAATGTGTGCACGTGCCCTGGCTCACTACATCCCATGTATGCATGCGGTCAGTGTATACAACAACCTGCGTATACCTTTTGAGTTGTTAGGGTTTTTCCTTAAAGATCAACTCAGATTATCTGTAATCAATATATCATTCTCTTATGTCTTTGACTATCCAATTTGAACACCAGCCAGTCACAACACATCCAAGCACTCCAATAGCTTTCTCATGCTCCACAACAAATCAATATGAATGCTATATCAATCATGTATAAAAAACTAGTGTACCATAGCAATCTTGTCACCACTGAATCACAAGAGTACTGATCACTCCATCAACCAAATCATACAAACTGAACCATATCATAGAATCCATACCAAGAATGCCCTAAGCATTCACAATAAATCAAACAATAGTATCCATCAAGACAATAATGTAACCATACCAGTGTCTCAGTGATATATATGAGCCCATAGAATGCATATCTGGAATCTGCCTCATCATCCAAGAGCTTGGCACCAACTCAAACACAAATCTCCATGATTTTGTCCACTATATGCTCCCTGTACATAGTCAGCATGTGTATACCTTCAATGCATACACACGCTATACATAGACAACCCGCATATACCTCAAAAACTAGTGTTTCTGAAGTTCCAAGATTTTTTCCGTCAAGATCTCCGACATTGATGGAACTTTGATCCTCCTCTCGCTCTATTCCTCAGAATAGATCTTCAATCATGCTCAAGAGATACACACCAATAAGAAGCTCTCCATCAATGCTCCAAAAGATATTCTCACAAGAAGCTCTCCATCGATCCACAAAAAGGATTTTTTTCAAGAGTCCATAGCTGTCTTATTTATACTTTCATCCTCTAGGTCACTTAATCCATTTCTAGGTTACTTATCCTATTTTCCTTATTTTAGGGTTAACCACTTTCCATAAATAGAAAGTTATCCAATATTTTATCATTTAAATATTCCTTCTTGATTTTGTCACTTCTATGGACTTTGTCACTTTTACTTTATCATTTAAATAATGATTTCTTCTTTTAGGTCACTTTCACTTCTTTGACCTTGTGGAATTCAAGCCAACATATGGGGGTCCTCCAACTTCATAAAGCCATAACTCTCAAACCGTGAGGAGTTATGTGACATTTCACATACTGTTGGAAATGGCATGACAAGCACTATCCATATAAGATAGGTTTAACCAAAAACTTCATTGATCTTCATCTCATTATTCCACATACAAGCATGGGTCCTCCAACCATTCTTCTAGGATAACTCAATCTGCAAAGCGTCTTCCCATGAGGGATTTCACTATAAGGGGACCACTTTGGAGTTCATCCATTTGTGCACCTTATCAATCATGATAAGACAATAACGAGTCATATTTTCATCAAACAAACTATGCATCATCATGTATCAATGACAAGTCATTGATCCATATTCATCTATGCATCATATTAATGATCCATCTTTATCAATTGGTTTCCACTTTGACATCTACCATTCTCATCAAGGACAATACATATACATTGTTCATCAATCATCAATCAAGCCATTACTTGACATCAATTAATGGCATCAATCAATCAAACCATTTGCATCAATGACACATGATCCAACAATATCCCAAATAATCAAACCATTGGCATCAATGACAACATGATCCCACACTTTTCAGTGTTTGATGCGAACACATTTATTCACAACATGTGGGTTCATAGTTAAAAAAAAAACCTTTATAAATGAACGTGATAAGATATCGGTCAACGAGGTGAATCCCACATGATCCTTATGAGTATTTAAGATGTGTATGGTGGTCTCTATAATCATAAAAGTTTAGTATGTTAGAAATTATGACATTTGATTCAATGTTGTATAGGTGTACTAAGTGAACTATGAAATTTGCATGGTATTTTTTAAATTTGGGTCATTTTGCTTCCATTTATCTAGATAATTAGCTCATAATTTTTGTCATTAACAGTTCACACATAGTAATATATCAATAAATTATTTCTTTTCTTAAAACCTCTTGCTCCTTCCCATAGTTAGTTTTCATCAAAGTTGAAATTCTTGCATTTCATTTTTCTCTCACATGGTTTAAAGAGTCGAGTCAAAATGGCATCAGTTTCATGACCACTCCTTTGAGTAACAACAATCTAAAATCAAGGGCTAATTAAAATTTATATAGAAACTTTTCTAGGGATCTTCAAACCCATCTTCTCTTAGGTGTAGATATTTGGAATAGGATTGTGACAATAAATTTCCAAATATGGTAAACAAGCATAAAGATTTGAGTTAGGGATTGAAATCCAGTTTCTATATTACTGAATTTGGGAAGCCCTTATAACACAAGGGTGAAGCACGAGGTCCCATTGGGGACAATAGAGTAATCAACCCTAATTTGTTGATATCAGTGTCGATTGTCGATTCCCCCCCCTCTAATTTGGTATAGTAGGTTGTATCGTAGAGGCCATAATATTTTAGACTTCCTACCCAAGGTGATAACACAGGGAAGGTGGTGTTGTACCTGGGATCAACGTTGGCTAGACTCACTCAGATTCCTTGGAGGTTTTCCCAATTCTCAGTGATGTAACTTGCACCAGGGCGTTAGTTCATTAAGAAGGTTGTCAACATAACTTTCCCACCTGTTGAAACTTAGCCCCTTCATGCATCTATCTTGTGATGTTGGATGCTATCATCAATTAACACTTCTTTGTGAGAAGGTTTATTTTCATGCTTGACTCCTAGATTAATTAGTGTGTGTTGTTTTTTCTCTTCAGTTAGCCTTAGGTTTGAGTCTGTGTCTAATGGCATCAGTTCCGAGGTAATTCCTCATTTGATCATTACAAAATATGGATACCATTAAATAAAAGAGAATAAAGAGGTAACAGATAGCTCATACCTAACTTACGTCTTATAATTAAGAAGAGGTTGTCAAAGTAAGTAGAATGTTAAGGGAATGTTGGACACCTTAATCCAATCATATAAATGTTCAATTATATTTCAAAATGCAACTTCAATTCTCAATGGTTTGACCAAAACTCGTAAAATTATATCTTGAAATTCATGAGATATCCACCATAGGAATATCCGATTCCATCGCTCAATTGTTGATGATACGTACCTTCTAAGAATAGTATAAATATTCACATCCAATCCAGTTCAATACTACGAGGAACTATTTAACCATGTTCAACAACACACAAAATGCAATGAATATTCATATTTTCAAAAGAAAGGTTCCATGCATAACTGTTGGTACAAATTTCCATGGGAGTTTCATGCTACATCTACCATGTTCATTGACAAGCATGATCATAAAAAATACAACCTTGCTCAAAATGATGATAGATTGAACATACACAACTATGATATATTGACTTCCCACATGTTCTCTCTCATCATGTTGTGCTAAAGTACATTTCCAGGTATGCAACTAAAAAAAAAGGAAAAATCAAAAAGTTATCATCATATGCTAACCAAAATCTCCCAAGTTGTGGCTACACAAGACCATGTTGTAATTGCAATTCAAAATTTCTTTATGAAAAATATTATATAATAATAATAATCTATTTTTAAGGTCATGGCCAAGACAACACACCAAATTATTGAACATGATTTAGGATCATAAGAAACATGCCATATGAAAAAAAAACTTCCCTTAACAATTTGTAGTCAATAATTTATTTCCTTGAATGTGATTCAAAATATTTTAGGCATGTCCCACTTGATGCAAGTGATACTCTTTCAACACCAGGACTCAATGACACATACATGAAATGAGCTATTTCTCTAGAGCCATTTCTACTTATTGATGTTGCAATAAATTGGTACTTTGATGCTCTTCATACAAAGGAAAAGTGGAAAATAAGGGAGCACACTATGATCATCTTTTTCACCAATACTTTACAATTCCTTCTATATATTCATATTGTTATAGCCTTGAGTGTTAGCTCAAGAATCTTTGTGCTAGATGTGAGATATCTCCTCCAAACTAACTTTTCCAAACAATAGTTGTATATAGAGTATGAAATTGGATCCTTTTGAACAAGTAACATAAAAAGATTTCCTTAGACCAAAGATAAACGAATACATGGAAAAGGAAAAAGAAACCCCAAAGGTTTCTTATGAAATAGGTTCCCTTAGGAGGAAAGGTCATCAATTTGAGATGAATGCATTGGTATATAACGCTTTAGGATTATGGTCATCATATAAAATTCTATGGAAGTTGAAAGATGACATTGGGAAGACAAAGGGGTGGTTTGAAAATTTCCTTCGAGTGAGGATATTTTATCATAAGATTCTCAAATAGGATTAAAAGAGAGTTTTTAATATAGACCAATATTATATGAAATAATAGGACCTAGAATGAAACATTTTATGTCACCTTGAACCGAATGCAAGCTTCCTCCAATGCTTCAGTTTGGGTTAAATTCCCATTTTAACCTCTATAATTGTGTGGAGATGTTTGTAAGACAATATGAGAGAAACTCCTCAAGTGTATCAAGGCTCCATCATAGCCCACAAAGGAATGATAACTATTCAAATAGTGCTAGAAAATAAACCCCATTCGAACATTATTATGCATCTTGTGTAATCCAACAATAAAGGATAACATAATTCCTTAGAACACAATCTTGATATAAGGCATGGACCAAAATCAACAATAAAGCTCAACATGAACCTAGAATGGCAACACAATAACTAAGGATCTAATATGACATATATAAAAAAGGTTAAATGAAAACTAACACCTAAACCATGAGGCCATCCTATAACAAGGGAATTTCAATAAATATTTACTTATATAGATACACCCAATATTTGGTGCACTTTTATATATTAGTCATATGTGACTTCTAAAAATTTGTCACATGTTCATCTAAGAATAGCAGATTCTTGTCCAAATTTCAATCCCTCTCTTACTATAAAATTATCAATATAAATTGATAATTCAAACCACACTATGAAAAAGAAGAGAACATATTCTCATTAGAGGACAAGACATAGTCCCTTCAAGATGAAATATTCAAGTTGATTCCCCACTCCTAGGTTCAAATCCCTCAAAGGCATGTTTAGCTACTTGTTGGATGTCTTTCCCGTGAGAGAAAACTACATAGAATGGTTGGGCCAAGTGAAATTCCTTATAAACTTTAGAAAAATAGATAACCCCCACCCAAAACTTCTTAGAAGAAGGGTTTTTACTTGAGTGGTGTATGCCATCTATGCTTCATTGTAATTCTCCTATATTGGAGAAAAGCATGCTTGTCACACTGTGATAAGAGACACATCTATTATAGATATTTACTAAGGTATTCCATTTTAGTATACCCTTATATTTTATTTCTATTGAGTGAGTCAACAAGAGATTGGTTAAATGGTAAATCAAGGGTGTTTCATACCCCCCCCCCCGCCACCAAGGTTCAAATCCACCCAAAGACATGTTTCAGCCATAGTGGGTTGTCTCGCCCATGCAAGCAAGTCATGTCGATCAATTGAGGCCTGATGAAAGTATTGGGTGTCCTTAGAGGAATATATACCCCCCACTTGTATCTTTTCTTGGTCAGAGGGATCTTCCTCAATTATTGTAGGTCATATACATTGCATTGCAATATTCCTAGAATGGGAAAGGGAACACTTGTCAAATTTTGATAAATTATAATAGGAAGCATCTTCTCCAAAAAATATATTCTTATCGAGTGAAAGTAGATATTGTAATGTTGGTGGAGACATAGATTAGTAAGCCAAATGGAACAACAATCATCATCAAGTGGCACTAATCTTGGGGGATTTATCCTTGTTGGAGGTTTGTTGATGGTCATATCCTATCACGTCACTAGATGGGTTTAGTAGCATGGTTACTACCACTATCCTTGTAGTGACAAAGTAGGTGTGTTTATACACTAACCCTTTTAACAATTTCAATGAATATTGTCTTTCAAATATAGGCAATTGACCACTAACAACTCTTTATGCATGGATCTTATATATATATATATATATATATATATATATATAGAGAGAGAGAGAGAGAGAGAGAGAAACTCCTTTTGGATAATATTGACTTCTAGGTTTTCAAATGTTCATAAAAATAGGTGATAGACTTTCAACATGAACCTTTTATGCATAGAAACAATCATGAATATGATCATTTATAGAGATGTTATCAAAAGGATATAGTAGAGAAATACAAGGAAGATATGATCACATAGAGTTGGTAAACCTGTAGGAGAAAACAAAAGAAGAAAACAAATCCAAGGAAGAATACACAAACACACACACACATGTGTGTCTAGGTGGGTGGGTGTGTGGGTGTGCATGTTCGTGTGTGTAGAGAGAGAAAAATGACAAATAAATTTAAATGTTTCATACTAGAAGATGAAAATCCTAAGAACACAAGCATGTATGAAGCCCTTTATGAAAATCAAGTCTATGGAAAGGACACAATTTCTTTGGTGGGAAGAGATCTTTTGGAGACAATAAACTTGGATAAGGATGATTGTGTAACCATAGATGGAAAGGATGAAGGAGTGGATGAACTAGAAGATGAAAAAAGGCCTAGATCTTAGTTTAGGATTAATATAGGGAAAGAAAGTGGAAATAAACCTAAAATTGGAGTCAAATTAGGGAAAGAAAGAAGACGATAATAAGACATAGATTATAAACAAGGTACAAAGAAGTAGACTCTAGCTACTAGAATGAATTGGATAGAAAAAGAGATCTTTCAAAAATGCCCAAAACATGTAAATGAAATTTCTTTACTGGATGTGAGGGGAATATGATCAATATGAAATTCAAACCGCTCAAAATGAAATTTTAAAGGAAGATCTAGATTTGGTATTATTACAAGAAACAAACATGTTTAAAAGACAAAACTTCAAAAAGTAAAGGAACAATTTTGGAGGAAACTAAGAAAGATAACCAAGAAGTAGGTAGCATGGAAATCTTGTGGAAACCAGAGTTTCTAGATGTTTCTGATTAATAAGAAAGTTTGGAGTTGAAAAGTGCCTCATCAAAACAAGAATGTCATGAATAACCTAACACATTATTTGGCATTAGGGGATACATGACTTTTGGGAGGGGATTGGAATGAAATCTTCAATCCCAATGAGAAAAATGGGGGATGGAATGGTTTGAGTATCTACGAATAATATTCCCAAACTTTGTTAAAAATAATATGATGGATATCCTCCCCAAACTTGGTCCTTTCACTTTTTATAACAAAATAACAAGGATGGCACTAGTAGAAAAATTGTTTAACAAATGTTCAAGTATTTATACTTGGCTAGTTGAAAGAAGTCACCTCAAATCAAATATTTTGAAAGGGATGATTCCAAATCATAGGCCAATCAACCTAAAGAGAAAGGAGGAACCCCCTCCAACAAACGACCTCTTTAAGTTTGAAAATATGTGGATATCACATCCAAATATCAATGAAATCATTAGGTAATGGTGGATAGAAGGGCATCCAAGGCAAGGATCGAATATTTTTACTCTAACAAAAAATTTAAACTTTAATTTTTGAAAATTCATGATATATTGCATTATCAATCAAGATGCATGTACACCAATATTAGTACATCCCAAAGCCAGAAAGCACCCATACATAAGTTTTGGCAGCCCCATACGATTTCATTATTCGAACAAGAAATTACAGTTTCTGTAGTTTCCTTCACCTCATCTTGTAAATATTATCTTTTGAGATGATTACTAGATTTAGTAAAGATATTCATTAATTCTTTAAAGTTTGCGTTTTAGTTTTGTTTTCAGGATTGATTCATGACTCAAAGAATGAATCAATACATGAAAACCTAGCTTGGTATTATTTTTATTTTTTATAGAAGGTTTTCTTTTAAGAGTCATCATGCTTATATCCAATATTTGAATGACTCATTTTTGGATGTTTTGGGGTGTTGATATAATTATATGGTTAGAAGATTTGCATTTAATTTATGAGGAGTTTTGTTTTAACATATTTTTGAATCCTTTGCAAACATTGTGGTTGTGATGATAGTCATGGAATCTAATGCACAACTACTGCACTCTATACTTGAGTCACCTTTTTGGCATAGTGAATTAATGAACCTCTCATTTCAGGTATAGGTTGTCGACTCTGTATGATAGAATTTCATTACCAGGAATGGGAAAACCCTACGACCAAACCCTTGATGTTCATTCCATGATAACACACAGCCTTCATTATGGTTTGTTTTCCTTCATCTATTAGGATTTTTTCATATCGCTCTTACCATCTGAACCCAGAACTGTTTCTAAGTCACCCCTGTTACATACTAGTCACATTTGTAATGGCCCTTGTTGTGCATTTGGAGCCCAATGGTTGTTAGGCATTTCTATTACACGATGATGCATTCGAAGATTTTAAAACTCAAGTTTAGGATGCCTTCCTTGAAAGGTTTGAATGCCATAACCTTCAGGTAGAGAGGGATTTTGCATAGACTTTCGATGGGTGTAGAACGAACGTTGGTGATACCCAGTTAGAGGTAACCGAGGATTTTGTGAGTGAAGCCATGGAACTACCATACACTGGCAAAGAATGGTTCAAAAACTTAAAAATTCAAGAAGTATCTTGGAGCCTATTCATGAACTCCAAGAAAATCAATTTCTATGAAAAAGGTATCCCTATTTCTTTGGTTAAATCCAGGTGGCATGGCCTTCTTTTAATCCTCAAACAATTCATGACATGTGAGGGTCATTATGGTTTAGTTTTCCTTTATCATATATGACTATTGATGCATTTCATTGGTTTCCAATTGAACATGCCTTTCTATATGTTGACAAGCTTGTACAAAATCTCTAAAAGGTATAAGAGACAGAGCCTCGAATCTAGTCTTTTCCAGAATGACTTGATTAAAATTTTATTGATTCACCATTTGAAAATAGTAGGCGACAACTAGGAGGGATTTTTAATGAGAAATGGTTTTGTTACATCTGTTCCTGTAGAAATCCCCAATTAAGATGAGTCATTGATCAAAAAACAACTTGACATCCCAATTAATGAACCATGCTCTCTTAACAGAAACCCTCTAGACGAGACAAGGCTAAGTAAGTCTTCACATCAGAAAAAAGTTGTTGAGTCTGAGTTAGCTAAACCTCCTATGCCCAATTTTGATGTTGTTCAGAGTGTTACTGTGAAGCCCAGTGTCAAAAAATCTTGTAAACAAACGATGCAAAAAAACACAACCCTAGGGTTTCAAAACAAAAGAGAAGGTCATCTTATTTCGATAAAATTGAGGAATTGAAATGACGCTCATTTGAGCTCGATCCGCCCGATCGAGGTCAATGAGGTCTCGGATTCCGAAATTGAATATTTCCTAGATTTGGAAGACCCGTATTTTCAAAGATTTGATCTTGTCGAACCCCATGACATTGTTACAAATCTGCCACTATGTCTCAGGGGTAAGGAAGGGATTTCTGGTATCGGGTTTGCTCAAGGGAAACTAGCAGGTGAAGATTATACAACCATGCTTGACCACACACTTAAAAAGTAGGTCATCCATTTAGTATAGTGTGAAGTTTATCTGCACTGGATTGAACAATATTACATTGATATTCCCATCCTTCAAGATTAGATTAAAAAACTCACAGCTCAAAGTGAATTATTGATAAAGGGAAATATCCACCTCACAGAAAACATAGAGAGACAAGTTAAACGCTTTAAGATGACAGGTAACATAGTGATCAAAAATGCAAAAAGTGTTAAATCCATAATCAATTCTGAGCTACCCTAATCCATCTTTAGTCATTGGTTGAAATGGTAAAACGTTTTTCCCTCTTATTACATCTGTGTTATCTATTTGAATCGAATCAGTTTGAAATTAGATTTTGTTTGCTAAGATACGTCTGCCTACATAATCTTTCGATTTTGTAGACAAGTCATTTTTAATAAAAAATTAGTAATTAGTTGTTAATAACTTATCTAACTTATTCTTGTTTCGTTTTCAGGATATGGTAGATCTTGATGTTGATCATCTGAGAGAAACATGTTCACTTTTTCATTTAGATGATTAGTATTTCTTTTTTGTTTGTTTTGTAAAAAAACTTTTATTAATTTTTGAAAAGAACCAACTTAGCTATGAGTGTTTGCAGGACCTCTATTTTTGTAATATTTTTATCTCATGAGATCCTATCCTATCCTAGGAGATATGAAGATGAGATTTCAAAACACCTTAAATACTCTGCATTTTGTAAGTGAAGGACCATCTTCACCTGGAACAAATTATGGACAAATGACTTACAAAACTTAATGGAACAACCTGTAGAAATTTGGCTTTAGTCCTATGTGAATGTTGTCACGTCTATGTTCTGTCTCTTTTATTTTGGAAAAGTAAATGTGTTGTGTAGCATTAGTCTCCATGACATGTGCTTTTCCATTTTATTTTATATTTTAAATGTTGTCTTTAATTTTTTGTTTTAATTCATTATTTCTATGATCATCATTTCATTGTCCTTTCAATGCATCATTTCATTGTCTATTAAGTTCATTGTCAACCACAATTGGCCATCTAGTAAATACATGCAGTGTTGAGTTTAGGAAATTTAGAGTACAACAAGAACACTCATCTCAAGATAAAACACATTCCTCACTGTAAATACATATTAAATTAGGGTAAAACATTTCCATCTCCAGATAACACGCAAACATTATCCATCCTAGAATAGAGGCAGTCCTTTACATGTGTTACAAATTTATTATCGTTGAGGTAAGATCTTACATCCATTACATAATGACCAACACGGAAGTAATACCTTTTTCATACATTACCTAATTAAAATAGAAGAGGTAATATATATGTTTTTACATCTATTACAAAATTTCCATCACAGAGGTAAGGTTTTTACCTCCATTACATAATGACAATGCAGAATAATAAAACAAGTCAATCTACATGAACAAATGCAGATAGAAGTTAAAGGATTTTCACATCTCAGGATACCAACATAAGGATGATGACAATAGTAAGAGATCACCTAGGCCATAAGGATAACTCGTCAAAAGGATCGCAGGGATTCTATCAGTCAAGCACAAAAAAAAATAAACAACAAGGAAGAAAAATAAGCCATACGCAGGGGTCATACTGGAAGGCGTAAGTCAAACAATCAGGGAAGGACAATAACAGAGGTAGATGTGGGATGGGTTCATCCATCGCTTCACCATTCTCTCACAAAAATGCAGGGCATTGAGATCCAGAGGTCTTTTAACGCTAAGGTGACGACCATAGATCAGGATCCTGGCTAGGGATGAAGACTAAACAACTTCAAGATCCCAATCAACACACAGGGTGGTCACGACATGCGAGAAAATAAGGCCATAGGAGACGACAACCAATGAGCTAGGCTAAGAAAAATTTCAGATATCAATCTAAACATCTAATCTACTTACATAATCAACATGCATATCCAATCATAAAACCTACAACAATCTACCATTCAAACGAAGAAAGTGTATTGTTTCCTGTTTTCCCGCTCTGAATGACTTCCCTCGTGCTCCGTGCATCTCCCACTCACCGACCATTGAGACTTCACCGGTACCTCCCAACCAATGCTAGGGGTACTCTTCTTCCCCCTTAGGCCCCCAAGCCGCAAAGGGGCCACACACACTATCCTGAGGTTTTGTCTAGCTCCCATCTCGCCTCGTAAGGCTAAGCTACCACTCCTCTCTGAACTGGGTATCCCAACTCCCACATGTAAATCTATCAAGTCGATATTTCTACAATGTAACGTTATGCAAACAAAATATGATCCTTCCTCCTTCTCCTCCCTTTATTTTATAGAGTTTCAAACTTCCTTTCTTTCCTAAAATCTCATTTAATTAAAGTTTTAAAAATAAATTCCTAAAAATTCCTCTCTGTACAAGTGTCCCTCATCCCCTACAATCCTCCATGAATTAATTTCTTTAATTAAGTAATTATATTTGTTTCCCTCACCCACCTAGAGTTACTCCTAGAATCACTCCTGGGTGTCCCCAAATTTCTCTTACAGGTTTTAATAGCTTTCCATTTTATTAAATTGCTATTTCAGTTTAAAATTAGAAGCTCTTAAATGTAGATTCTTTACTAAGTTGACTTCTCGCTTTTCCCCTTAAGTTCCCCCTTTTCCCTTTTTATGTTACCACTTTTCCCTAGTTTCCTATTTTTGATTTTCCCTCCTTCCACTTTTAATTAGAACTAAAAAGGTAGAAGTGGAATTTTTTTTTTTTTGTAAATAAAAAGGGTAGTGCCTGTTATATTTCCATTTCTAAAGTACAAAATTCAAAACTGTGTGTGAGGCCAGCTGTCCCGCCTAAGCAGGAAACCGGGACAGCGTGGCTTCCATGTCCAAGTGTCAT
>ML795909.1:33556-48101 GCA_009831015.1 Picea engelmannii
CCAGGGCCTCCCCAGCTTATGAGTTCCTCCCCCTGTTCCACTGCTTCATTGGCTAGGCGATCCGCTATCTTGTTCGCACTTCTTTTAACATGTGTGGTGGTGATGGTGAGATGCGGCTGAAGTTGGTGCCTGAATTCGGTGAGGAGGCGATGCAGTCTCCAGCTTGGCGAGATTTTTTCCGGGTTGCAGCCATGAATGATTTTGGTTGCTAATCTGATTATGATTTGTGAGTATCCTTCCAATATGATCCTTTGATGACCACTGTCACTAGCAATTTGGATTCTTCGCAGGAGACCTGTGAGCTCTGCTACATTGTTAGTGGAATCGCCGATGAACCCTGCGCCCAAGCCAAGGATTTCTCCGGCTGAGTTCCTGAGCACCACCCCGTAACCTGCTGGTCCAGGGTTGCCCTTGGAGGCACCATCGAAGTTTACTTTGATGAAGTGTGCTGGGGGGGGAGACCAAGTGCTGGGGCTGGGGGGTTGACTCTTGTGGCTTCTGGCTGAAGTGTGATGGATCGGGAGGGGTTGCCAACGTTGAAGGATGAGCTGCTCCTCTGGGCTGCACTGCCAATCTTTCTTCTCCCAGAGTTTGCTGAGGTAGAAGTGGAATTTAACCCCCTTTCCCTTTTATCATTAAATTAGTATATTTTAAATTATCAAAAAGATAAAACAATTAATTCGCTCTTTACATTTTATAACCACAGACTTTATTATTTTTTTATGAATAAATTAATTTCTTACTCCCTACATGTTACAAGATTTTATGAAGATCATAATTATCAGTTAAGTTGTTTTTATTTTAATTATTATTGTTTTTTTATTTTTTTATTTTTTTTAAAGCTAGACTAAATTTCACCACTAGCATAATTTAGACTTAGACCTTAGATTTTGTACTGGGAGACAACTAATTAGGGAAATTGTTTTATTTTTTTTTTTGAAATTAGTTGACATGTTATTTGTCTTAGGGTCATCTAGGTTCCTCCCTCTATCATCAACAACGCAATGTGCCCTTCAGGATGCACTAGGTGCTCCAAGGGTGCCATTCACCTCATCTGTTCCTTTGTACGATGTGCCCTTCAGGATGCACTACGTGCTCCAAGGGTGCCACTCGCCTCTTGACTGATTTGGTAGACATCAATAACCCCTGGAGTCAACACTCCACCAGGTGAACTTGTGGGAGACTAAGGGCTTCTAAGGAATAATTCCCCCTCCTTATTGCATGCCCCTTAGAATCATTATGAGCGACTGTCGCAATCTGCCCTCATGGCATCGTGGGTCCTCTCGAACTAGGTAATCATTAACCTACAGTTTGAGCCACGGTGGGAGTTCTAGTAGGCTGCGGTAGGGCTATTGTCGACACCTCTCCCTCAACATATCTGGTAGTCATGTTTGACCCCTTTACTGCATATGTGAGTCTGGTCAACAAGCTATCATCAACCTGCATCATCAACAAATCGTGTCAAAACATATCCATATCATACAATCTAATCAGATGCACTAATATCTTAGTAAAATAATCAAACCCCAATGGTACACTCCCTGACTCGATCCAGAGTCCAAGGGGTTCCATCGATGCCTCTACATCCCTGAGGTCCAAAACCCTGCACACTCAGTAAAACCGAGTATATAGGACCTATCTATGTCAATGTAGTAAAACAACATGTCATCAAACCATAATGCCTCACAATCAAAATCAAAAGTTTTAATAGCATAATAATCCAGATCACTTGCAAGCAAGTGTCTTCAAAGAATAAGTTCTCTCAGTATGCCAGAGTGGGATGTTACATACACCCCCTCTTGGTCTAAACTTCATCCCAAAGTTTCACAATATAAATGCCGAATAAAGTCTATCATAGTATCATATGTCTATCTATCAAACAAAAATGGAAACTGCTGGTGCATATCAGATGTGTCCTCCTAGGTCATCGAGTGCAGACTATAATTGTCCCACTTGACCTTGACCTGATCTACCATTTGATGTCATAGCTATCGAACATAATGATCCAAGATGTAGACTGGCTTAGCCTTGAGCACCCCCTCATCCAATACCTGGAAGGAACTCATATCAATAACAAGTGTAGGATCACTAATATAATGTCTCAAAACAGATACATTAAAAAACATCTTGCATACGCCTCAAAGAATCAGGCAAGGCTAGTCGATAGGCCACGGGCCCCTTTCTCTCCACAATCTCAAAAGGTCCCACAAACCTAGGAGAGATTTTATCTCCCTTCCCAAACTTGATCGAACTTTTATGCGGTTTAACCCGTAAGAAGACTTGATCGTCGACCCTGTAACTACAGTCGACATGGTGTGCATCGGCATAAATATTCTATTGATCTTGCACTTCTTTAATCCTTTGTCTTATTGTTTTCATTTGCTCTTCCATTTCTTGGATCACTTCTGGTCCCACAAGGACCCTATCCTCAAGCCGATCCCCACTCAAGGGCATCCGACATGGTCTCCCATAAAGAAACTCGAAAGGCACCATATTAATGGTGCTCTGGTAACTGTTTTTGTAAGCGAACTCCACTAGTGGCAAGAATTCTTGCCAATGCTTTTGTTGGTCCATCACGTACATGCACAACATGTCCTCCAAGGCCTGGTTTGTTTGTTCAGTCTGCTCGTCAGTTTTCGGGTGATACACATTACTAAAGTTAAGTTGGGTTCCCAAGGCCTCTTGCAAACTTGTCTAAAATCATCCGGTAAACACCGATCCTTGATCGGATATAATCCTCTTAGGCACGCCATGCAGCCTCACAATCTCACTGATGAAAATTCTAGCTATGTCAGGTGCTTGATACATCATACGGAAAGGAATAAAGTGAGCACACTTCGTCAGAGTGTCTACTACTATGAAAATCGAGTCATGTCTCATTTCCATGAGTGGAAATCTAACAATAAAATCCATTGAAATAACCTCCCATTTTGATTATGGAATAGCATGTGGTTGTAGTAATCCTACTAGGTGTCTATGTTCAACCTTTACCTACTGACATTCTAGACATCTGGCCACATAGTTGACTATACTTGCCTTCATTCCCTTCCAGAAGAATAAGGGTTTAAGGTTTTCCCTCATCTCTGTGACTCTCAGGTGAGCCATGTATACTTCTCTATGAGCCTCGCTTAGGATCAACATCCTTAACTCATAATTTGGCGGTACGTAGATTCGAATTTTAAACCTCAATAAGCCATCGCTATGAAAAGAAAATCACTCAAATCGTTGTACCATCATTGTGTTTTGTCCGATAAAACCCTCGACCTCTTTGTACTAGTCATTGTCATGCTATAAAGTTAGAATCTTTTCACGTATATTTGTCTAAAGAGGTAACACCGAAAATATGCGTGGTCTCTGACTCAATCCATTCGCCACTCGACTCACTATTGATTTTATGTAAGTAATCTCGAAGTCTCACTCGCTAAGCAATTCTGACCAACATTGTTGTCTTACATTCAGGCCACTTTGCATAAATATGTGTTGTAGTCCACAATGGTTAGTCTTTAGTTAAAATTTTCTTCCAACAAGGTAGTGTCTCCAAACCTTCAAGGCATATACGATGGCTAATAACTCCAAATCATGCATCGCGTAGTTCTCCTCATGCTTTCTCAGTTTCCTCGAAATGTAAGCAATCACTCATCCGTCTTGCATCAAGACTCCGCCTAAGCCTTCATTGGATGCATCAGTGCATACCATGAAGTCTGCATCCATGTCCAGGACCTTTAGTATTGGTTTTGTTGTCAACATCTTCTTGAGACTCTGAAATGCTTGCACACATTTCTCGGTCCTAACAAACTTCTTTTGTTTCTTCTGTAATTCTGTGATCGGGTTTGCTATCTTTGAAAACCCCTGGACGAACTGTCTATAATATCCTGCTAAACCCATGAAGCTACGCACTTCCGTGACATTCATTTGTGTAGTACATTCCATAATAGCCTCGACCTTGCCTGGATCCACGACGATGCCTTCGCTGGAGATGACATGCCCTAAGTAGTGAATCTTTGATTGATAAAATGAGCATTTGGACAACTTCCCATACAATTTGTGCTCTCGCAAACAATGTAGTACCAAGTGCAAGTGCTCTTCATTCTCCTTCGTTGTCTGAGAGTAAATCAAAATATCGTCAATGAAAACTTGGATGAACTTGTCCAAGTACTCATGGAACACCCCATTCATCAAACTCATAAATAACCCTGGGGTGTTTGTCAGTCCAAACGGTAAAACAATAAACTCGTAATGTCCAAACCTTGTCTTAAAGGCGGTCTTAGGGATTTCATCCTCCTTGATCCGTAACTGGTGATACCCTAATCACAAATCGATCTTGGAGAACACCATCGCACCCTTCATTTGATCAAACAGATCATCAATTATCGACAGTGGATAATGATTCTTGATTGTGGCCTTGTTCAGTTGATGGTAGTCAATGAAAAGCCTCCATGATCCATCCTTCTTTCATATGAAAATAACAGGTGCACCCCACGGTGACACACTAGGACGTATCAGTCCCAGGTCCAACAACTTCTTCAGTTGCATTTTCAACTCTTGTAACTCTGAGGTCGACATCTGATAAGGTGTTCTTTCTATTGGTTCAATCCCTAGTTTTACGTCTATGGTAAACTCCAATTCCCTTTCCAGCGACATCCAAGGTAACTCCTCTGGAAATACGTCTGCAAACTCTTTCACCACCAGAAGGTGTTCTAGACCTTCTACTACTCCCTTCTCATTTAATGCAAGGATCGCATAAAGCTTTCACCCCTTGCGCATGCTCTTCTGAAGTTGCAAGGAAGAGATGAACCTCAGGGAAACTCCCTGGTTTCAGCCTATAATTACATGTCTCTATCCCTCGTCATCGACCAAGCTTAACCATTTTTTCTTACAGTTGAGTATCGCCTCATGCGCTTCCAACTAGTTCATACCAATCACAACATCATACGATCCTAGGATTGTGATGTATAGGTTGGCCCTTGTGACAAACTCTCCCAGGTTAAGGATACATCCCATAACCCTTCCTCCAACCTTTTGTTTGTCTCCCGAAGCCATCTCAACAAAGCTAAACTCATCCTGCTCGACTGCCTTTACCTTAATCCTTTTTAGCGCTACACCAGAAATGAAACTCTCTATAGCACTGGGATCTATCAAAATACTAAGGGTCTGGTCAGTGACGGTACCTGTCGTCTCGAGAATAGTAGACTGGTTCTCTTCCTGGCATTTATTTACCACTACATGAATCCGATGGGCCTTGCCCATATCTCCCATGGTAGTTGGTCCAGTTGATCCGGACACTCTGGTCCTTTCCACAGGGTAGTTGCACTGGTAGTGTGGCTGCCCACACATCCAACATCCCTTCTTCGGCCCAGTAGTCCTAGTACCTGAAGTAGAAGATGACGGTCTACTGCCCTGGAATCTTGGTCTATTCTACTGAACAAGCCTAAACTGTTGCTTCTGCGAGCGACGCTGCTACTGATGCTGTGGTCCCCGATAAGGTGTCTACTGTTGAGGTGTCATTTTCTTGGGTGTAGTGAAAGTGGATCCCCTCTAGAAGCCATGATATCCTGGCATATGTCTGGCTGGTGTCTGATGCTGTTGTGATCCAAATGAAACCTACCCTACTAGTCTCGCTGGGTTCCTTGTCTGACCCCCGCTGATAAGCTCATCCTCTGCTATGAGGGCCTTCTGCATGACATCATGCAAGGTTTGAGACATCAAAATCCTAGCCTTTGCACGTAGGCTATCGTTAAGGTCGAACACGAACTTGTTGACCTGAATTTTCTCAGTGTTAAAGTGCGTAGCATACCAAAGCAGCTCCATAAAGTGGTCATTGTACTTGGGCACCGTGCAACTGCCTTATCGTAAGGTGTTGAACTCATTGAGATGAATCTCAATGAATTCCTCTGAAAGGTGCCTCTCTTCGAACCGTTCCTCGAACAGTTCCCATGACACGTCCTCGACAACCATGTTCAGCTACGGTAGGAGCATCTTCGACCATAGAAGAGCACTCCCCTTTAGTTGAAATACCACCATGCGGACCTTCATGTTGGGGGTATAAGCATGAAGTGAAAATCACATCACCATGTTATCCAACCATGCCTCAGTGGCTGCGCCATCCAGGGCACCAAATAACTCGGGAAATTTGACCTTCTTGAGTTCACGGTGAACTCTACCAATACTCACTGGAGTGCGCGGTGGAACCTCAATGGGTGTTGGTGCCCTGGCCTCATCTCTATCCAAACGATTGATCAGAGCCTCAGACATGCACTAAAAATATCTCATCATTCTGACTACATCAAAAACTACTATCTGCTGCTGTCTGAGAACCTTCTCATCTCCCTGGGGGTTAGACCCCTCAGGCATGGATGCTACTAGAGGCGTTGTGCCTCCTCCCCTAGCACCCCGTCGTCTGCCTCCACATCATCCTCTAACCATGATTACCTGCATGCACACAAGTCAACTCAATCAACAACAATATAATCAATCATATCCACGAAAGCCATAGTGATCCCAAGTCACGGGTTGAACCCACTCTGATACCACATGTAACGCACCTCCCGTTAGTTATGACAACAAGCCTCTCATAACAAGTGCATTTTTTTTTGTGTGTGCGTGTGTACAAGGGTAATAAAGACATTAAATTCTACGTCGCAACACAACGACGAACATGACGCATGCAACTGCGACAATGACATAACGACCTAAAAAGCACATCAAGAATCTAGAGGCGATGAACGAAAATCAACCGATGAAAATAAGACTGACTACCTGCCCTTCCTAACTTGCAATGGTTAGGACCTCTAGGACACATAAGCAATGCTCAAGCCCAGGTTCCCATCAATTTTGACCATTTAAGATCTCAGGGTTGGCGACTGTTCTGAGGAACAAGGAGGTGTCTACATCCCACTAATCCAACATAAACCGCAATCCCAACTCTGATCATCAATCTCACCTAATCATCAATTATTCATGGCACATTAATATATTCTACTATACTTATCGTTTTTCAAGCAACAATGAGTCTGAATGAGTAAAAAGACATCTCATAAAGAATCATAAATCAAGAGAGGAAATACAATTTTAATCTCAAGCAAATTAACTATACATCTTGTTTTTAAGGAATATCTTCTAGGAGTATGTAAAGATAAGATATAATTACATATTAATTATGAGAACCCATAAATTCTCAATCTTCTTAAGTAATACATGAATTTTAACAACACTTTTACATTATGCATCCATTATATGAAACTAATAAAATCATTCATGAAATAAATAATAAGAAGTCACATGCTGGTGTAGATATAAGAAGTATGTACAATAATGTGAGATATAAGGTGTTACCAATCATTGCAATTAAATAGTCGATTACTAAGGTCACCATTTTAAAAACTTCAATTAAGACCCTTAAGAGATAGTTATTAATAAAATTCAATTCATATAATCCTCAAGATTCAAATCACATAACCTCTTCTATATTTCTTCACCTTTAAGTAAGTATTCTAATAAAGAAAGAATCATCAATATAAACACACATATTATTTTTAACCTAAATCCTAAGATTAATAAATCTCAACTCTTTGAAAACCTTCATCAAGGTTGCTAACAATGAATAACATGATTATTTCCATCTACTAAGAGTGCATCTTAGGATGGTCTATCTATTTTGGGACTTGGTTGCAAGACTAAGGTTAAGGTAACTACTTTCCAAACTCCAAGGGCTAATTTAATTTCCATTCTTAAGGAATAATAACTCATATAAGTCATATAATTATGCTTCCTTATTTAAAGGTATAAAGCATTTAGGAACTTCTTAAAGAAAATAGTTTACAATCTAAAACTTCAACAACCCAATTCTTCATTGAATTCTCAATTTATTGACCATATGAGGATAAGTTGTATCCTCAAAAGAATATCAATTGCTTAGTGAGGAATTTACATCGCCCAGAATTAGTTTTTATTAAAAGAAAGGATTAATAGATTTTCCTTGAATTGTTCCTTCATATCCAACAATCTTCAATTAAAAATTAAAAATTTAGTATTCTTAGAATTATTGGATGTCATCTATCTTATCATACAAGGGTTCACTTATTCCAGACAAGAGCGATATATGAGAACGAAATTTAACCATTCAGCAAAATCTTCTCCCATGAGGCTCTACAGAAACATATGCCATCTAAACTGAATCAACAAACTGTTTAGCAACACGAATTTTTACTAACATTATGGATGAAGAAATAATTGTTGCCAGTTCTTATCAACTTGGCTTGGTGGATTCGCTGACATAAAAGAAACTTGTAATAGAAAAATCGTATTCTTAACAACAAAAATGTATTCTTTACATAGGAAAATTGTATTCTTTACACAAGCAAAATCGTATGCTTTAAAACTGGCGAAATTGTATCCTCTTACAACAAAATTGTATTCTTTTAAACAGGCGAAATTGTATTCTTTACACAACAAAATTGGATGATTTTAAACAGGCAAAATTGTGTTTTTTATACAGCAAAATTGCATGCTTTTAAACAGGCAAAATTATATTCCTTATACAACAAAATTGGATGCTTTTAAACAGGAAAAATTGTATCCTCTAATTAGGAAAAATGTTGTCAATATGCTATCAGTGGATCAACTAGTAAGATCGTTGCTCTACATGCTTTCATTTTTCCATTAATAAATAACCATTCAACTATGCTATCAATATGAGAAGGTTAGTTATTTACGCATAATAAATTGGTTCTCTAATATGATTTGTATACTGAAATCGTTGAAAAAAAAAATATTGAAATAAAAGTCCGTTAAATGCATCATTTCATTGTCTATTAAGTTCGTTGTCAACCACAATCGGCCATCCAGTAAATACATGTAGTGTTGAGTTTAGGAAACACAGAGTACAACAAGAACACTCCTCTCAAGATAAAACACATTCCTCACTGTAAATATGTATTAACTCAAGGTAAAACATTTCCATCTCCAGATAACATGCAAACATCATTCATCCTAGCACAGAGGTACCGCTTTACATGTGTTACAAATTTACTATCGCTGAGGTAAGATCTTACAACCATTACATAATGAGAAACACAGAAGTAATATCTTTTTCATCCATTAACTAATTAAAATAGCAGAGGTAATATATATATTTTTACATATGTTACAAAATTTCCATCGCAGAGGTAAGGCTTTTACCTCCATTACATAATGACAATGCAGAATAATAAAACAAGTCAATATACATGAACAAACACAGATAGAAGTTAAAGGCTTTTCACATCTCGGGATACCAACTTAAGGATGCTGACAACAGTAAGAGATCACCTGGGCCATAAGGATAACTTGTCAAAAAGATCGCAGGGATTCTATCATTCAAGCGCAAAGAAAAAATAAACAACAAGGAAGAAAAATAAACCATACACAAGGGTCGTACTGGAAAGCGCAAGTCAAACAATCAGGCAAGGACAACAACAGAGGTAGATGATGGATGGGTTCTTCCTTTGCTTCACCATCCTCACACAGAAAAGAAGGGTGTTGAGATCCATAGGTCTTTTAACGCTAAGGCAATGACTGTAGATCAGGCTCTTGGCCAACTTCTCATGTGAGGACTGACGAGCTAGGGATGAATACTAAACAACCTCAAGGTCCTAATCAACACATAGGGTGGTCAGGACATGCGAGAAAACAAGGCCATAGGAGACGACAACCAATGAGCTAGGCTAAGAAAAATTTCAGATATCAATCTAAACAACCAATCTAGTTACATAATCAACATGCATATCCAATCATAAAACCTACAATAATCTACCATTTAAATGATGAAATCATACCGTTTCCTGTTCGCTCGCTCCGAATGACATCCCGCGTGCTCTGTGCAGCTCCCACTTGTCGACCATTGAGACTTCACCAGTACCTTCCAGCCAATGCTAGGGGTAATCTTCTTCCCCCTTAGCCCCCCAAGTTGAAAAGGGGTCACACACACTATCCAGAGGTTTCATCTAGCTCACAGCTCACCTCGTAAGGCTGAGCTACCACTCCTCTCTGAGTTGGGTATCCCAACTCCCACAAGTAAATTAGTCAAGTCAATATTTCTGCAACGTAACGTTACACAAATAGAAGACGATCCTTCCTTATTCTCGTCCCTTTCATTTATAGAGTTTTGAACTTCCTTTATTTCCTAAAATCTCATTTAATTAAAGTTTAAAGATAAATTCCTAAAAATTCCTCTCCATACAAGTGTCCCTCATCCCCTACAATCCTCCATGAATTAAATTCTTTATTTAAGTAACTAGCTTTATTTCCCTTACCCACCTAGAGTTACTCCTAGAATCACTCCTAGGTGTCCCCAAATTTTTCTTACAGGTTTTAATAGCTTTCCCTTTTATTAAATTGCTAATCCAGTTTAAAATTAGAAGCTCTTAAATGTAGATTCTTTACTAAGTTGACTTCCGCTTTTTCCCTTAAGTTCTCCTTTTTCCCTTTTTATGTTACCTCTTTTCCCTAGTTTCCTATTTTTTATTTTCCCTCCTTCCCCTTTTACTTAGAACTAAAAAGATAGGAGTTGAATTTAACCCCTTTTCCCTTTTATCATTAAATTAGTATATTTTAAATTATCAAAAAGACAAAACAATTAATTCCCCCTTTACATTTTATAACCACAGACTTTATTATTTTTTTTATGAATAAATTAATTTCTTACTCCCTACATGTTACAAGATTTTATGAAGATCATAATTATCATTTAAGTTGTTTTTATTTTAATTATTATTATTTATTTATTTAATTTAATTTTTTTTTTAAGGTAGACTAAATTTCACCACTAGCGTAATTTAGACTTAGACCTTAGATTTTGTACTGGGAGACAATTAATTAGGGAAATTGTTTGTTTTTTTTTTAATTACTTGACATGTTATTTATCTTAGGGTCATCTAGGTTCCTCCCTCTATCATCAACAATGTGACGTGCCCTTCAGGACACACTAGGTCCTCCAAGGGTGCCACTCGCCTCATCTGTTCCTTTGCACCATGTGCCCTTCAGGACGCACTAGGTGCTCCAAGGGTTCCACTCGCCTCTTGACTAGTTTGGTAGACATCAATAACCCCTAGAGTCAACACTCCTCTAGGTGAACTTATGGGAGACTAAGAGATTCTAAGGAATAAGGCCCCCGCCTTATTGCTTGTACCTAAGAATCATCGTGAGCAACTGTCGCAGTCTACCCTCACGACATCGTGGGTCCTCTTGAACTAGGTAATCACTAACCTATAGTTAGAGCCATGATGGGAGTGCTAGTAGGCTGTGGCAGGGTTGCTGTCTAGACCTCCCCCTCAACATCTTTGGTAGTCATGTGTGACCCCTTTAATCCATATATGATTCTGGTCGGCAAGCTATCATTAGTTTGCATCATCAACAAATCATATCAGAACATATCCATATCATACCATCTAATCAGATGCACTAATATCACAGTAAAACAATCAAACCCCAATGGTACACTCCTTGACTCAATCCAGAGTCCAAGGGGTTCCATCGATGCCTCTGCATCCCAGAGGTCCAAAACCCTGCACACTCAGTAAAACTGAGTCAATATCACATGTCTATGTCAATGTAGTAAAACAACATGTCATCAAACCATAATGCCTCGGAATCAAAATCAAAAGTTTTAATCGCATAATAATCCAGATCACTTGTGAGCAAGTGTCCTCAAAGAATAAGTTCACTCAGTGCACCAGAGCGGGATGTTACACTATCCTATACTAGGGGATATGAAGATGAGATTTCAAAACACCTTAAATACTCTGCATTTTGTAAGTGAAGGACCATCTTCACCTGGAACAAATTATGGACAAATGACTTACAAAACTTAATGGAACAACTTGTAGAAATTTGGCTTTAGTCCTATGTGAATATTGTCACATCTATGTTCCGTCTCTTTTATTTTGGAGAAGTAAATGTATTGTGTAGCTTTAGTCTCCATGACATGTGATTTTCCATTTTATTTTATATTTTAAATGTTGTCTTTAATTTGTTGTTTTAATTCATTATTGCTATGACCATCATATCAATTTTAGGATTGTGATCTTTATCTAATGTTAGTTGATTGATAATATGAACATTTTACATTAAGATTTAGATTACATGTGATTGTTTATAATTATAAGATCATAGTGTATACCTGTCTATTATTTTGTTCTCATATACTAGCCGTCAACAAACATCTAGAGTTTGTTCTAGAGGCATCATCATAAGCCTGTCATAGGTTTTGCTTGCTGACAGAACAACTAGAATATTGGATTGTACATAATACATAGACATGACATAAAACTCAGGTTAGATTTATTTTAATGCATTTTGGTTTATTTTCCTATTAGTAAAACATCAAAGTTTTAGATCGGCTTTGACCATTTGTACATTCTTGTTTCATAACTTAGTTAATTCAAGTTTTATTAGATTTATAATTAGAAAACAGAGAATACAAAAATGTTCTTTCTTTATCTGCTTCTGAAAACAATTACTTTTACATTCATTTTGCAAATCTTTCATTAAAACTTGCAACCTGTAAATTCTGTGTATAAGAGATATATTCATGTTTTTCTTTTCTTTTTAATACATTTGGAAATAATTAGATTAAAGTTCATAGGTTATTATAGTTTTAGTATTAGTTAGTTTATCTCTTTTATTTTAGGACCCTAGATTGGTTAACGGAGCCATTAAACCCATGCTAATAGGTTACACAAAACGGCTTGGGTTATTTAGACAACCCCGGACTGAACCTATTCTTCTAGTTGACGGCATGTCAAATTTGTCTGTCAACAAATGGTGCTAGAAGGAGGGCCTGGATTCAATTGATGGCACATGGAATTCGTAAGACTCCTCCCCCACACACTCACTCCCCTATTGTAATGCGTATTCACTCAGAAAACAATGTTACACTTGAAACAACAACTACCTCAAACGATAATCTTGAATTTCTCGTTGAACCAGTAACACCATCTCCTCAAGGGGTCGACATCCAAGAAATTATTCACCAGTCACTCATAAGGAAAAATAGTGCCTTGGCCTATATCAGACAACCTAGAAGACCACTTAATCATCCCTTAGATTTCTCATATATCCAAGAACAATTTGAAGGCACTAATCTACTCTCAAATCCAATAGGAGATAATACCACATATCCTTCTGAAACACCTACTCTTGGAGTTGGAGGATCCGGTATCCGACCTTCTCCTCTTGGTTCATCTCCATCCTCTTCTGGAGAAGAGTCATATGGTGAAGGTAGTTCCTCTTCTGAATCATCTCAGGCTTCGACACCACCAACACCCATGGAAAATGAAAATGATCCCGCTAGACCGTGGCTCGATCAAGATTTTATGGTTGTACTTGGACCTCAACACCCATTATTAAAACACCCAGAGAAATGGTTTCCTAAATTTGATTAAGATTCCAAAAAATCTATTGAAGATTACATAAAGAATTTTATGATGGAGATTATACTCCAAAGTATAGAGAATGAAGATGTAGTATGTAGACTCTTTTGTTATACATTTGAGGGCAATGCCTCCACATGGTATTTCTCCCAACAACCCCAAACCATTGTCTCTTGGGACAAGTTTGAAAACTGTTTCTTAGAGAAGTTTTGTTAAGAACCAAATACCAATATAGCATAGAAAAACCTCAGAAAAAGTACCCAACGCCTTGAAAAAGAAATAATTTCAGATAATAAGCCTCTTTGAGGGGGCAACCTCCTTTTACCCCACTTAAATGTTCAAGTACAAGATGATTCAAAATGAAAATGTCTCCTTGGTATATATAGGAGACTAGGAGGTATAATTACAACTAATGGCCTAATGCTAACATAAATAAAATAACATTACTAATATAATATGCCCCAATTAATGGGTAATGAGACAATATTAGGGTTTAGCATGCCCCTCCCCTTGAGACAAGTGTTGTCTGCAACACTTGAGTAACTCTGGATGTTTCTGTATAAAAGACTCATCTTCCCAAGTGGAATCTTCAGCTGGTAGTTTCCTCCATTTAATGATATACTCTGAAATGGATCTATTCCTCAGCTGGTTAATTCTTGTGTTAGTGATGGCTTCAAGATCCAATATGTTTTTTCCTTCCTCGTCAAGTTATGGAAATATAGTTTGAACCAAGATCTTTTCGCCTATAACATTCTTTAAGCATGAAACATGAAAAACTGGGTGTACTCGTGAAGATGCAAGAAACTCTAATTTGTATGCCATAGTACCAATCTTTTGCAACACCTTATAAGGGCCATAGTACTTTGGTGATAATTTATTATCCTTATTGGATTTATTGAGGGACATTTGTTTGTATGGTTGTAGTCTTAAAAACACCCAATCACCTACTTCAAAACTTCTTTCACTACGATGTTGATCTGCTTGTTGTTTCATGCAATTCTGTGCCATGGTCAGGTTGTCCTTTAAGATTTGGAGAACTTGTTGTTGATTCTCGATGTGATCTTCCACTTCTTGAACCTTAGATTTTTATTTTAGAGAAGAAGTGATGGAAGGAGGGTGGTATCCATAAAGTGCCATAA
>ML795909.1:50842-67003 GCA_009831015.1 Picea engelmannii
TAGCCATAGCCATATTTTTACTTTCAACATTTCTTTCCACCTTAAATGCATTCTCCAATGATTTGGGTTCCCAAAGGCAAACCTCATGTTGAATGTTATCTTTTAAAGTTCCTATGAATACATTAATCAAGTGCTCATCTAGAATATCAGTTACCTTTATATCCAATCTTTGGAAGTTCTCAATGTGCTTGGTAACTGAACCCTTTTGCTTGAGATTTATCAATTGGCTAAAGAAGGTATTGTTCCTTGTATCCTCATAGTGTGCTATCATTTCTTCCGTGAAAATTTTCCAAGTGACGAGTGATTTGCGAGAACAAATCCATCAATACCATACAAATTGATTAGGTTCTAAATATAAAGAAGAAATTCATACCTTTTGTATATGTGGCACATTATGGAGATCAAAGAATTGCTCCATCTGAAGTATCCATGTGATTGGGTCCTTGCCATCAAACTTCCTCATATCAATCTTAGGAACGCGGTTGGTTTTCAAACCAAAGTTGGAGTTTCTCCATTCTTGATTCACCTTCCTTGTATCCTCATCATGAATTTCATGGGATGCATTTTCACTTTCAGGTGTCTTCTCTATTACGAATTTTTTCAATACTTCCATGATCTCCCCTTTTAAACCATCCATCTTAATATCCAACTTAGCTTCCATTGAATCCATCTTAGTATCTAACTTAGCTTCCATTGAATCCATCTTCTTTTGTAGTTAATTTATGTCCCTATGCATTTCTTCACCTTCATCAAGAGTCCAAGTAGGATTTTCTGGAGGCTCAGTTGGTGTAGAAGTTCCCTTTTTTGGTGGCATGTTGGCCGAGTATCACTTTTGAACCTTGATTTTGAGGTGGTTCTGCTAGACAATATTTCTTCTATTGTATCTCCCAAGTTTCACCCCTTCTGAGTATGAAAATTATCTTATGTATTTCTATGATATTTCTTCTCTACAATGCCACAGGTCTGATCAAAATTGGATGTACCAAGTGGCATTTATGGTAACTTCCCCACAACTTACTGATTTTTGTCCTTTCCAGGAGATCTCACTTGTATAGCATGCCCCACACAAAATAATTGATATACAATTCTGAAACTTGCACCAAAAATACTACAAACTGTCCACGATCCAATGAATCTAGTCCCACTAAATTTGGATACTCTAGGAATAAGTTACGATTGTTTTACATGGAACACCTTCTTGAGACTAGTCAATAAGACTAGTTAGATACCCTATCTTACACAGGGTGTATCTACAAATTTAAGATGACTCAGAAGATAAACAATTTACCACAGATACCTTACTAATTTCTATAAATAGCCTCTGAAGTTCAGGGTCTGAAACATTCCAGAAATTTTTTTATAGCAAAAATTCTGCAATGACTCATTTCAAGATGATTCTAGAACCCTACCTTGTATATTCTCTATCTCCGAAAGTATAAGACCTAAGGAGATAAATTTTGAACCCAACATACCTTGATCCATCTACTAAATATCCTCTGGGCTGTTTCTTCTGAAATGTTGGAGAAAACAAGTTATAGTGAAAATGCCAAGGTGTCTCAGATGTAGCAACAAAACCCCAAGACCTTGAGCTCTGATACCATATGTTAAGAACCAAATACCAATATAGCATAGAAAAACCTCAGAAAAAGTACTCAACACCTTGAAAAAGAGATATTTTTAGATAATAAGCCTCTTTGAGGGTGCAACCTCCTTTTACCCCACTTAAATATTCAAGTACAAGATGATTCAAAATGAAAATGTCTCCTTGGTATATATAGGAGACTAGGAGGTATAATTACAACTAATGGCCTAAAGCCGACATAAATAAAATAACATTACTAATATAATATTCCCCAATTAAGGGGTAATATTTCCCTGAAATCTTGGTTATGGAGCTCTCCAGCCTAAAAATGAACCCTAAGGAGAAAGTAAAATATTTTAACCAGATATTTCTTACGTTAAAGAATTTAATTCCCACAGATTCAATGCCCGCTGAAAGTCTAATTGTTGCATATTACACCAAAGCTCTACACAACAACATAGCAATTTGGGTCAAAAGGTCTAAGAAGAACACATTGTTGGAAGACTTTAAGGAGGCAAGCCAAATCGAAAAGGATATAATAAGCTTAAAATACAATCGTAATAGTGAAGATGAAACAAATTCATCCTCTAAAAAGAAAATAGAAATCCTTACTAGGCCTCCCCAAGCCAAAAGTCAACCTGAAACTTTAGACTTAGAAAGCTTGCAGAAATCTTTCCAAAAACTATCAAATCAAGTCGTGGACTTGAAGAGATCAGCTGAGGAGGCATCCTCAAGAAAATGATGTTTTAAACCTCCTTTCAGAAAATCTTTTCTTCCCAATCGGTCAAATACGACCACTGAAGGTCTCAATTTCGAAAGCTTGTAGTACGTTTTGCAAACTATTCTAGAACCACATGATAATCCCACTTTTTCCCTCCTGAAATATCTAAAGACGTAGCTAAGTAAGAAGGAATGAAAGAAGAAGATTAATCCCCCAATATCTTTGGTCACTTATCTGACAGTATTTTCCAAGCAAATTTTGAAACTGTCCACCCCTACAACACAAGAAGCAAAACACATAACAAACCTCCCTCTGAAACAAGTAATAATGTTCTTCCAAATCAATCGAAGCAAGATGAAATTAAACAAATTTTAGCAGGCCCTGTTTTAGAATACGATTTAATTGAAGATCTAAAAAAACTAAGGGTTACTATTTATGTTTTCAAGTTGCTGAAATTTCCCCTTATTTTGCGGAAAATGCTTCAAAGTATAGAAGAAAACAGTAGGAACAACAATCCTAGCGGCAAGAAAACTGCAGAAATTGGTTCTAAAAAAGCCAAAAAGATCCCAACTAAACCGACATTTGAACCTCAAGATAAAAGGGATTTAGCTGAAAAAACTGTATCAAATGTAGATAAAATTGTTTCAGGGAAAGTGACAAAAAATCAGTAGAATTTTGTTGTTAACGCTCGTAAAAATGTCCCACCTTTCTTACTAACTTTTGAAATTTTTAATAGGAATGTACATAATTGAATGGTATATTATGACGCATCATCAAATGTGATGCCTTTATCTGTTTGTCAAAAAATCAATGCAGAAGTTCAACCTTCTAATCTCAAAATCATTCAGCTTGATCATATGAACGTTAAGGCAATCAATGAACTGAAGAATGTTTTGTTTAGGTTATCTTTTAATCCTAAGGTTCACCAAATTATTGACATCATTGTAATTGAAATCCTTGCCAAGGCTATGGATGCCTTCTAGTAGCAGTGGCCCTGTCAACAGTATTGGAGTCATTTGCCTAAACGTCATCTCACTCATAATTAAAAGTTGTCACTAGTTTGCATTTGGACAAAAATACATCTGACACTAGACTGTGTGATTTTTTATTTTCATCAAGATGGTTGATTCACTCTCGACTATTCTTTAATTTTTCAATCATTTTAATAAGTCCTAACATGAACTCTCTGGTGATGCAAAGATAAATTCTTCTCCCAATAAGTCGCCATTGTTGGCAACCCCATACGATTTCGTTATTTGAACAAAAAAATACACTTTCTATAGCTGCCTTCACCTCATCTTGTAAATATTATCTTTTGAGATGATTACTGGATTTAGTAAAGATATTCATTAATTCTTTAAAGTTTTCATTTTCGTTTTGTTTTCAGGATTGATTCATGACTGAACACATGAATCAATAATTAAAACCTAGCTTGGTATTATTTTTATTTTTAATACAAGGTTTTCTTTTAAGAGTCATCATGCTTATATCCAATATTTGAATGACTCATTTTTGGATCTTTTGGGGTGATGATGTATTTATGGCAATTATGAATTTCGAATTTGGTAAATTGTAATTATTTATGGTGACTGTGGGGAAAAAATCTGATTTGACCCAACTAACTATTTGACTATGACACTTGTATGAAAACATAATATTTTATATTTAATGCAAGAGGACAAATGGAACAACCATGTTAAATTTAGTTGACCATGAATCCATGAGTGGGGAACATGTTGGAACTACCTCAGGGATGATTGTTACAAGTGGAAAATCAACGATTTGGCCACTGGCAACCCCTAAGAATACGAGATATAAAAAGCTACGAAAATTCCCAAGAGAGTGAAAAGACCTAGGCAAAAAGGGCATAAATAACATATGTGAGCAGATAGGACATTGTTGAGTATGATGGGAAAATACTATGCATTTCTTTGTTGTTATGAACACTACTAATTGAGTGTGAGTCAAGAGGAGACTTGTGAAATTGAAAACCATTGCTGAGGAAGAGGTTCCAAGTTTCCCCTCATGGAGTCATGGTCAGGCTAGGGGGTGAATTGGGCAAGTAATTTGTCTGCCCTGTTCTATGGTTGGGAGGAACGTGGTTGTTCCCTTTGTCTTCCCGTTCATTGGTTCAGATATGTAATCTTTTCCTTTTTATTTGAATGTGCACTGATTCAGATATATAAATTTCCTCTTTTGTTTGATTGATTGTAAATATGATGTAATTGTATTTAATGTATCTAGAATGAGTTATTTCTAACTCTCTAGAATGAATTATTTAAGGTGTCGTGAAAATCATTAAATTCTATATGGATACAATAACCCAAGTGAAACCCGTTTGATGATACGCATCTAGGGAGTTAATTTCTGACGAACTAGCTATAAATCAATTGTTGAGCAACCCTTTGTGACTGAAATTTAAAATCTATATGAAAGTTAGAAATTCTTTAATCTCTTCCTAGGATAATAGAATGGATTAGTGTGATTAAAGTTTGGAAGTAGATTTTGTTCTATAATTATATTTTTGTAGTAATAAGGGTATTTCCTGTACTTCGAAACTTCTAGCGTAACACATATGGGCACACACAGATTAAAACTAATATATATATATATATATATATATATATATATATAGTAAGTATTTTTTGTAAGCACAAATCTATATTTATAAGGGAAAATAGGTCGCTACCTACCACTTAGTGTAGAGGTAAGCTACTCTGAACCAATCCAGTCTCCACATTTCTTTTGTAATAAGAATATATCTAATTCCCTATTGGCAGGCATGAGTATGAATTTCAGAGTCTAGTGCCTATATAAACAAATACATGTATCCAACTATATATATAAATGAAATTTATGAGCATCCCTTCTTACACTCTGCATATGATAAATATTCAACAGACACACAACCATATCACTAAAATTAAATGAATAAGAGCTGGAATACTCTAGCAAAAATAATAGTCAATGTATTTCACCCACTTTTTTTTATTTTTGATTTCAGTAGACCAAAAGCCATCAACGAATAATAAAAGAAAACTATGGGAAAAATTCTTTCCTTTCTCTCATGAATTATACCAATGGTATAGAACATAGTCGAGTGGCATAAACATTGAACACAGTTTTCAATTTTTGAAAGACAAGAATTCTTCGATACACATTCTCATTCCGAGTAGAAGTATGACCATGACTCTTTTCTAATAATTCAAGAAAAGAAATATATTACATAGTGACCAGGATATTCATTTAATTATAGACTTAATACTTACACAGGATCTGGCATTATTCCATTAATAAAAAGATGAACCCTATGGTTTACTCCCATAAACATTACAATAGGCGGTAGAACTAGTTATAATAGAGCTTCTTGAACCATGAACCCCTTGGGTGATACTAAACCCTATAGAGCTAGCCAAGAAGTGAGAGGCTTGGAACCAAAATACATTTTTGCGCAAAAGGCCACAACGGGTATCCGAGAATTGCATGAATGAAGACCTTGCAAGTATTAAAATCCTTTAAACATTAGTCTCTATTTACAGAGGAAATAACAAAGAAAACAGATTACAGTAGGACCTTTATCCCTTCAAGAATTTACTTATCTTGTTGATGTGTGGGTTCGAATCCTTGTCCCATCGCCTGATGTATGTGTAAATGCTTGGCTGAGGGAGGAGGACATCGTATGACCTCTGATGGGTCCTCACAACAACATCAAGGCCCATCATTAGTGATACATACCAGATCTCTTGAATGCTTGAAACAAAAGAAATAAATGTGTATCGAGACGTAAGAAATTTAAATGAAATAAAACAATCGATAATACTAGCCTCCTTAATGTCTAAATTATGCAAAGATATATTATAAACCATTCACATAGACCATAAACTACCCAATATGTTGAGGATAAAACCCCTTAGAACTGAATTAGCGCAAGTAGTTGTTTTATAAATTCAATAATCATTACAGAGAATATCTTCTTACCAAATTCAATAATGCGGGCAATGTTAAATGAAGAGTAACATATGTGGAAGGAAAGGACCTCTTTTATCATAGGGTATTCTCTTAAACTGATCAGGAATCATAACAGACTTATACTAGGAATACTAAACAACAATATGTTAACCCGAAAGGAAAATAAAATGCCCGCACAATCTCACAGAAATCCATTATCAGACTTTACTTATGGACTGTAAGGGGAAAAGATAATCATGAACTACATAACCCTAGAAAATGAAAATGAATTAAACTCCATACCTTGACAAACCAGATGGGATGGAACTAGTATGGGGTGCTAGATTAATAAAGAAAAACTTACTCCAGTGGGAGACTTCAAGTGAGTAACAACTTTCAGTTTATGGAGAACCCAGAAATGTTTTTCTTTTAGAGAAACATCATAGGCGTAAAACCCATATGATAGAACAAGGGTCCAGGGTGCTTGGGGCTCTCAAGAAGCCAAAGGATGAATTCATGGTAGGAATTACCTTTCAGAATTAGGAAATAACCTGAGATAGGGAAAGAGGAAAGGGATAGGTTCAAGAAAAAAGGATAGGTATGACTAAGATGAATCTATTAATATACTTAAAATTTTCAAACCCCAATTCTGAATCAGAGCACAAAGCCAACAAAAGGCTTACTAGGGAATGTGAATTGAGTCGACATATCCTCCGGATAGCGTCCCTCCCCAAATCGCAAAATGATTCAGTTAGAAAGTAGTTGTAGAGACTTTCGTAAACTCCATAATGATACAATAGACACGTTAAATAATAAGAGTAAAACTTCACCTGTGAGGTTAAATGTTGCAGTACGAGGGATGACTTGTCCATGTGCCAAGGTTCGAGTTGGCGGAACTAGACTGGATGAAGGGCTAGGTAATACTATTGAAACTCACGTACTTAAATTGCCATTAAGTGATGGAAGAAAGAGCCTTAACTTCCCTCTGACAGTAGTCTATTCAAAAACCTTGAAACATTCACAAAGTAAATGATTCCCTTCAAGATTCGACGGGTTGGGGACTCGGTTACCTCAATTGTCTTGGCACAGTTAGTTTGTATTCAAAGGAATTTCGGTTGGGATAAAGTTTTTACGCTACCTAAAATTGTTAAGTAAAGAAAATTGTATGTGACAAATAGGGTAATATATTTAATTGGGACCATGTTATAATGCTAGGGTAAGCTCACTAGGGCATTTCTTCAACAGTATGGAATAGCCCTGATCCGATGGATATATATATATATATATATATATATATATATATATATATATATATATATATATATATATATGTAGATAGATAGATATAGATATAGATATTATGTGGTAAATCCTTTATGCACTTTCAATTTGACCTTGCATTTAAGTTTTTCACGTAATCCTAAAAGTTCCTTTGTGTAGGGAGAGAGACTGGGCTATAGGTCTTAAGGCTAGTCTCAAGGAATGGGAAATTATATCTATGTGGGGATTAGAATCAAAAGAGGGAAAACCACTAAAACCATGGAGGACTCATCGTATAATCCCTACATCCTGTAGCTTAGACATGATTGTAGAGAGCACCTTACGGTGCACCAAGTATAAGTTATGACAAGGAAATTATAACTTTAATAAAGAATTTGTTTTTATAATCGTGTAAGGATGAAATTTGAGATAAATGTCTCATCAAAATTTGTTTATGGTGATTTTTGAGGTACATTACATATGGTATCAAAGAAAAAGGTTACAAAACTAGAACTGAACAGGGCCACTTTAGGGCTTAGTATATAGTTTGAGGTGATGAAAAACTAATAAACCTTTTTGTTACAAATAGAAAACCCTTTCTGTTTTGTGTGAATTATGATAGATCAAAATGACAAAGAAATTAGAATGGAAGGAAATCCATAGAAAGGACCTCATGGATACCCAAGACAAAATACTGACAAAATCTCACCTACAGAAGTATTGGAAACAATGAGGAATATTATTGTTGAACTACAGGTTTTCAAAGCAGACAAGGAGAAACTAAAGAAAGCACAGTAGGAACAACAAGATATAAATGAAGTATTGTTGCGCAGCATAGTAATCAAGAAAATCCCAAAGGACGATAATAGTCAAGAAGAGGTCAGTAAGAGGGCCTCCAATAACTTTGGTCTGAAAGCAGAAAAAGAGGACAACTCATCTGAGGGTACCCCTTCAGCTGAAGATAAAGAAAAAACAAACAGAAAAAGGAAACAAGTAGATCATCTTGAAGGGGAATTCAAGAATATTAAACATGCTACATTTGATGGGGAATCGAGAACAGGAGAAGAGGGGTGGTTATTGGACATAAAAAAATACTTCTAGATATATAACTACTCCAGCAATATGAAGGTCAAAATGGCCATTTACAATCTGAAAGGGAAGGCTAGTATTTGGTGGCAGGACCTGAAACTGGCCAAGGGCCTAAAGGAGAAACATATGGAATGGTATGACTTTAAGAAATATTTCAAGAAACAGTACCTATCTAAAAGCTAATATGAAAGGAAAATGAAAGAATTTATGAGTTAAGACTTGGATAGATGACAATGGAGGACCTTATAAATAAATTCCTGGAACTACTAAGGTTCATACCTTACATCCTGGAGGATAAGGTAAAAATCCAGCAACTCTTAAGTTGTTTACCACAATCCTACAGGGACAGGATTGAGTTTGACAACCCCAAATCCTTGAGTGAAGTATTTAGGAAAGAATGAATGTGCTATGACTAGTATAAATAGTGGGCAGAGTTTCCCAAATCCTAGAAAGATAAGAAACAAGATCGAATGAACCAACGGAAAAAGGGATACCATCCATCTCCTTATCAGAATGCAACAAAAATATTTTTGAGAAAATATTTTCACATCAACCATCTGAATACCCAAGGCAGCGGTAAACCGATAAATCTGGGAATGAATAAGTTTGGGGACAACCCCCATGAACCATTAAAGTGATGGGAATGTGGAGAACCTCACCTAAAGAGGAACTGTCCACGTCTAATTTCAGCAAACATAACTTCTGTTCATAACATGAAGGAAGCCTTGACAGTGGGTGATGTGGGCAGAAGCCTGCATTGGATAAATGCAGCCATAGATGGTCGGCAAGTTGACCACCAGTCCTTCATGGTAGAAATCGAAGGTAAAATAAATAACACCCAAATTTCTGTTTTAATTGACCTTGGAGCTACGTTAAGTTATATTACTCCTGGTGTAGTAGGGACAAATAAACTTAATAAACTAAAGCACACAAAATCATGGCTGGTAGAACTAACTACTGGAACTAAAAGGAAAGTAGTTGACTTTATTTCTGATTTTGAGTTCATCTTAGATGGTCAGAACGTAAGAACAAATATGAACATCCTACCACTAGGATCTTATGATATGATTATTAGAATGGATTGGTTGGAAAGGCACAAGGTAGTACTCGATTGTTATAAAAAGACACTTAACTATAAAGACAATTATGACACTACTAGAACAACCCAAGGTATACCAAATCATGTATCAGTTAGACAAGTTTCCATGATGCAATTCAAGAAATGTATGAGAAAGGGATGTTAAGTTTATGCCATCCAAGTAACAAACCTGTTAGAAAAGAAAGACAAACCTAACTTGGAAGACTTTGTTGTTTTACACAATTTCATAGACGTATTAGTTGATGAAATACCTGAATTACCCCCTAGAAGAGAAATAGACTTCTCCATAGACCTACTACCTGGTTCAGCTCTTACCTCTAAAGCACCTTACCGAATGAGTTTACCAGAATTGACAGAATTGAAAATACAACTCTAGGAGTTATTGGACAAAGAGTATATTAGGCCAAGTGTTTCACCTTGGGGAGCACCCATCCTCTTTGTGAAGAAGAAAGATAGTACTCTAAGACTATGTATAGATTATAGATAATTGAACAAAGTGACTATTAAAAACAAGTACCCCTTACCTAGGATAAACGATCTATTCGATCAAGTAGTTGGGGAAAAGATTTTTTCGAAGTTGGATCTACGATATGGATACCATCAAGTTAGGATAAAATATGAGGACATAAGCAAGACAATTTTTTGAACAAGATATGGACATTACGAATTTGTGGTTATACCTTTCAGACTCACTAACACACCAGTGACATTCATGTGCTTAATGAATAATATTTTTAGTCAATACTTGGACAAATTTGTACTGATTTTTATTGACGATATTATGGTATATTAAAAAAAAGAAGAAGAACATGAAAAAAACTTAAGAATCATCCTACAAACTTTGAGGAAACACCAACTATATGATAAATTTGATAAGTGTGACTTCTACCAGAAGAAGATACAATACCTAGGACATGTAATTTATGCAGAGGGAATTGCAGTCGACCCTAAGAAAGTAAGATGCATTATGGAATGGCCGGTACCGAAGGATGTAGCGGACATCCAGTCATTCATGGGAATCACTGGATATTATTGCAGATTTGTAGAAGGGTTTTCCAAGATAGCCTAACCCATCACATCATTACAAAAGGAAGGGACCAAGTTTAACTGGTCACAAAAGTGCCAAGATAGTTTTAATAAGTTGAAGGAATTATTAACGACTGCACCCATTTTAAAGGCAGTAGACCCAGATAAAGACTTTACGGCCTATGTCAACGTGAGTAAAGAAGGACTAGGTGGTGTCCTAACTCAAGAAGAACACATTATTTTCTATGAGTCACGGAAGCTAAAGGAACATGATCGAAACTATGTCACTTTTAGAATTGGTAGCAGTAATACATGCCTTAAAAATGTGGTGACACTACATAATGGGCAGGAAGTTTCTACTATTCACATATAATGGTGGGGTGAAATATTTTTTTAACCAGCTAGATCTTAATGAAAGGCAAGCAAGGTGGCTATCCTTTTTGAGCAAATTCAACTTTGAGGTAAGGCATATCAAAGGGAAGGAAAATAAGGTAGCAGATTCTTTAAGCAGAAGAGTCCATGAGATATTTGAGATAAACTTCTATAGGGAAGAAAGCAATCTGGGATAGAGAATAAGGATGGCAGGTAGTAATGACGAAAATTACACTAAGTTAATGGTAGAATTACAAAACACTACAACAAAATTAGACAAACCAAACCTAAGCATCATTAAAAATGGGCTATTACGATTTAAAAATAGACTTTACTTACCTGATTCAGTGGAGTTAAAGATAATAATTCTTGATGAAGTGCATAAGAAATCGTATTTTGGTCATCCAGGATACCAGAAAACGATAACAACACTCAGGAAATTATTCTATTCACATAACATGAAGGGCAAAACAACATAATACTTGGCTAGGTTCCAAGATTGTCAGCAGGTAAAATCCAAACACCATCATCCAGTGAGCCTATTACAGCCATTACCGGTACCAGAATGGAAATGGGAGACCATATCACTGGACTTTATTACAGGTTTGCCCAAAACTCAGAAACAAAATGACTCTATCATGATTTTAATCGATAAACTCTATAAGTCTATGCACTTTATCCTAGTAAAGTCTACTTTTAAAGATATAAACATTGCTGAAATATTTATGAAATAAATTTTTCGACTGCATGGTATTCCTAAAATGGTGATTTCAGATAGAGACATAAAGTTCACGTCCGCTTTTTGGAAGGAATTGTTTGCAGGGCTAAATACCAATTTGAATTTCAGTACGAGCTACCATCCACAAATGGATGGGAAAACCGAGAGGACAAACCAAATTGTAGAATATACGCTTCGCATGTACGTAAGAACAAAACCGAGCAAATGGGAAGACTATCTACACCTGGTAGAATTTGCATATAAAAATGGGTGCCAAACTTCGGCTAAGCTAAGCCCCTTTGGGGTACTATATGAAAGAAAGTGTATGACTCCAATTAGATGGGACAAACCAGATGACAGACATATGGCTGGACCAAAGATGCTCCAAGAAATGGAGAATATGGTAAGAAAGGTACAATGAAACTTAAAAGAGGCACAGGACAGGAAAAAGAGTTATGTAGACCAGAAAAGAAGACACTTGGCGTTTCAAGTGGGGGATCATGTTTACTTGAAATTAAAAGCCCAAAAATGTTCACCAAGACTTAGGAACTGTGCCAAGTTGGCACCCAGGTTTTGTGGGCCCTTCGAGATACTAGCTTGAATTGGACCCGTAGCATAACAACTTGCACTTCCATCTAATCTAAAAATTCATAATGTATTTCATGTTTCTTTATTGAAAAAATATGCTCATGACCCTACTCATATGGTTGATTGGAACTTGGTGCAGGTGGAACCAGAAGGAGAGTTCCAGGCGGAACCCCTGCATATTCTGGACCGGAGAGAAATAGCACTTCAGAAAATAGTCATCTGACACAGACCCCCTTCTCCTAGATCTGTAGATCAGGATCCACAGTGGATCTTTTCCTCTCTCTTCGCCCAAAGTGCTCGAGTGGCCCTTCTATTTCCCTTTCGGGAAATCTGCACCCATAAACAACCTTGAGAAATTTCCCCTTATACTTTGAAATATCGGACTTCACATTTTCATGAGTCCTTTGGTTGAGTGTCTTGTCTTCTCAAACCCCCAAAACCTGAAATTATGACATGTGGCCCTTTCCTCTCTCTATATCGTCTTTCTCCTTATCGCAATTTTGAGAGTCTCAATGCATGCAACTCATCCCCTCAACCTCTGAAATCCTGATTCCCACATTACTGAAACTCTGAAGTTCGGTCACCAAAAGAAATCAATGGTTGTGCTTCCCTGTTCGATCCAACGGTCAGCGCGATTTCGCGTATCGGGAGTTCGAGACTCTCGATGCCCAAAACCTCTTGCCAACACAAAGTCTGAATTCCCGAAACTCGATATCAATTTCATCTTTTTGGATTTCGCGAGTTGCGATGTCATGCAACTCTGCTCCATGAACCTCGAAATCCCGATTGAATTTCCTATCGGGATTTTTCCTGAACTCTTGGATTTTCACCACATGTCTTCTTATGATGGACGGTCCTCAATCATTTTGTGATTTCGGGAAATCAAATGCCGAAATTCTCCGCATCCTGTCCTCTTGATCCCCGAAATCCTGACATGCGAAATTCCGATGGACTCTTGATTTCCGCCACGTGTCTCAACAGACGGAAAATCCTGATTTAGTTTAGGATTTTGCACCTTGCGATTTCCCGATGTCACAATTTCTTTGTCAACTCGAAACCTCGGTAGCCGAAATACCGACGGGTTCTTGATCTCCACCACGTGTCCTAATGAATGGATGGATTAGATCAAATTTGGGGTTTTCACTATGAAGTGAACCGATTTCCTGTCCTCGAGACTTTCAATATCCCGAATTTCAAAATCCCGATATCCCGATGCCTTTTGGTACTTTCGCTTTGCTTGCGAGGGTTTAACCCTCGTGCAACTCCTGTCAGATCCCACGACTGACAGGTATCTAAGTGATGTCTGACGCCTCACGATCTCCTGATCTTGAAACTTTGGAAACAGTCGTAACCCCCTTGCTTCTCTGTCAGATCGGACGACTGGTGAGACTTCGCAAATTCTCTACAGAGAATTTCAACCATTCGTCTCTTCCCTTGATAATTTCTATGAAATTTAAACAAAATATTTCTCTGCGTGGAACTTGTCCTCCTGCAACACGATGTCACTGCACCTCCTTTCAATTCTTCAAGGTACTTATCCTCTTGCTTCCCTTCGACGACTTCGAAGGTTCGAACCCTCCTAAGGTTTTCCACGACTTTGAGTCTTTCAGAAAACTCTTGCTGGCACTCCTTGCAGCAGACCTTCAAACACTTTCAAGTGTTGAACTCCCTTCGACTCTACACACTCCCTGCAGCAGCAGTCTCTCAACAAGTCATCCAGGTTAGAAACCCTTGAAGCTTCACTCGGCCTGCGCACACTTTGCACAGCTCCTGTGCCTAACTGCACTTTTGAGGAAATGAGGACAAAGTTATCCTATCTGATCTTTCAAAGACAAACCTATGAACCCTTTGTCAGCACACTCCTTGTAGACAATTCAACTGCACTCCTTGTAGGAGCTCTCACTCAGACAAAGAAACAATTGAAACTCATTTCCTAACTCTTTCTCTCTCAGACTTCAAACATAACCTTGAAATCATTTGTAATGATCCCAAGCCAAATTCTTTCTTGGAATCACTAACTACTACTAATTTATTGAGTTTTTAAGTGCATACAAGATTCATCAACACATGGAGATCACAATATATTCAAGATATAGAAGCACAAGCAAAGATCTAACCTTTTTATTATGAGCAATGTAAGATCAATACAATAGATGGCCAATCTGGCATAAACCTCAGATGGTTGTACAAGAAATAGATATGAGCTGGTACAAAATTCTCCCGACAATACAAAATGAGCCTCCAAAGGCTGGATATACAATGAAGACTAAATCAAGAAGATCTGAGCCGTACTAATGCTCAACCTCCAAGATGGAAAGTGCCACATCCTGCTAGAATGCTGAAGCCCTGAATAATTCTTTCCTTCTACCAAAAGTGTCCAATCATCCTGAGAAATATGCCAAATGATAGATCAGGCAACTGCAAGGAAAACCCAGATGTCCAAATTCCCAAATCCACTCTCAAATTCCGTAGATCTGAATTCTCCACTGAATGGTGTGCCCCACTGGATGACTGAAACCATAGCTGGTTTGAACCTGATGAAGGAGATCTCCAAATCATCTAAAACTCTCCAAGAATATAGATCCGATGATGGTAAGAACAACCCAGATGCCCGAATCTCCAAGATCCCTCTCAATCGTTGTAAATCTGAAATCTCCACTGAATGGTGCGCCGCACTGGATGACTGAAACCCTAGAAGGTTTGGCCCTGATGAAGGAGGCCTCCAAATGCTCTGAAACTCTCCAAGAATATAGATCGGGCTATGAGAATCCCGTGGGAGAAGTTTCAGGCTCAGTTCTCAAGTAGATCTCCCTAGATCTGATTTTTACTGAATCACAGGATGTCCCCTATGGCTCCGAGACGTCCCAATCTGCAGACAAATGTAGAATGATGATAACCCTCCAGAAAATCCCTCAAACTGACGCTCATGCCCCTAAAAACAAAACCCAACTGTCGGAATGGCCCTAGGCCCTCAGGATAAGATGAATCGAACCTCCCTCGATAAATTGGCCCTGAGACTAGAATGGTGTGGAGGAGTCTTTCATTCCCGAGACCAAGCTGTGGAACAAGGTGAGTGGATATTTCACCATTGATTTTCTCCCAAGGGTTTGTACAGCAAAACCCCCAAACTGAATTCTCAAGAGAAATAGCAAATGATAATCCAAAACCCGAATGAGTAATAGGTGCACCCCAGCCTCTTACTTATACTTTTCCTTCTAATTCTCTGTTGAGTTAGGTTAACTCCCAGGGTTAATCTTCTATTCTTCTATTGATTTATCTATTACTCCTTTATCCTTTCCCTTTCTTAAGTCAACTTAAAAAATATAACTTTTAACTTCTTGACTTTCCCTCCTCAGTGTGAGACTATGACCTGGTGGGGGTGCCCAGGCCACTGAGTCTCCTCCTCACCTCTCTAAGAGGTGGGGGACATTACAGTCTCCCCTACTTGAAATTGCTTGTCCTCAAGCAATTCCAAACATGCTTCTCTAACCACATGCTCCTGCTCCCAAGTGGCATCCTCAATGGGTAAATCCTTCCACCTGATCAGATACTCCTTGATGCTTCGGTTTCAGAGCCTCTTCTCTCAGACTTCTAACACCTCCTCTGGAATCAAAGCAAGTTGTCCCTCCTCATCCATGGGAGGTAATGCCTCAATAGGCCTGACATGTTGACCGAGGGATTTCTTAAGGCATGAGACATGGAAGACGTTGTGAATTTTGCTACCCTGTGGAAGCTCCAGCTCATAAGCTACTGCCCCT
>ML795909.1:83899-99589 GCA_009831015.1 Picea engelmannii
TATATATATATATAATGTGGTAAATCCTTTATGCACTTTCGATTTGACCTTGCATTTAAGTTTTGCGCATAATCCTAAAAGTTCCTTTGTGTAGGGAGAGAGACTAGGCTATAGGTCTTAAGGCTAGTCTCGAGGAATGGGAAATTATGTCTAAGTGGGGATTAGAATCAAAAGGGGGAAAACCACTAAAACATTGGAGGACTCATCGTATAATCCCTGCATCATGTAGCTTAGACATGATTGTAGAGGGCACCTTACGGTGCACCATGTATGAGTTATGACAAGGAAATTATAACTTTAATAAAGACTTTGTTTTTATAATCGTGTAAGGCTGAAATTGGAGATAAATGTCTCATCAAAAAAAAATTATGGTGAATTTTGAGGAACATTACAAATGGTTTTGTTACATTCGTTCCTGTAGAAAGCCCTATATCGGATGAGACATTGATCAAAAAACAACTTGACATCCCAATTAATGTACCAGGATCTCTTAACAGAAACCCTCTAGATGAGACAAGGCCAAGTAGGTCTTCACATGAGAAAAAGGTTGTTGAGTTTGAGTTAGCTAAACCTACTATGCCTAATTTTGGTGTTGTTTAGAGTGTTACTATGAAGCCCGGTGTAAAAAAATCTTGTAAACAAATGAAGAAAAAACACACAACCCTAGGGTTTCAAAACAAAAGAGAAGGTCATCTTATTTCAAGAAAATTGAGGAATAGAAATGATGCTCATTTGAGCTCGATCGGCCCGATCAAGCTCAATGAGGTCTCGGATTTCGAAATTGAATATTTCTTGGCTTTGGAAGACCCGTATTGTCAAATATTTAATCTTGTCGAACCCTATGACTTTGTTACAAATCCGCCACCATGTCTCAGGGGTAAGGAGGGGATTTCTGGTATCGGCTTTTCTCAAGGGAAACTAGCAAGTGAAGCTGATACATCCATGCTTCACCACATGATTCACCAACAGGTCATCCCTTTAGTACAGTGTGACCTTTGTCTACACTAGATTGAACGATATTACATTGATATTCCCATCCTCCAGGATCAGATTAAAACACTCACAGCTCAAAGTGAATTACTGAGAAAGGAAAATATCTACCTCAAAGAAAACAAAGAGAGACAAGTTAAATGCTCTAAGAGGACAGGTAACATAGTGATAAAAACACAAACAATGTTAAATCCATAATCAATAATGAGCTACCCTGATCCATCTTTAGTCATTCGTTGAAATGGTAAAACTTTTTTCCCTCTTATTACATTCATGCTATCTATTTGAATCAAATTAGTTTGAAATTAAATTTCATTTGCTAAGATAAGACAGGCTACATAATCTTTCAATTATGTAGCCAAGTCATTTTTAATAAAAAATTAGTAATTAGTTGTTAATAAATTATCTAACTTATTCCTGTTTGGTTTTCAGGATATGGTAGATCTTGATGCTGATCATCTGAGAGAAACATGTTTGATTTTTCATTTAGATGATTAGTATTTATTTTCTTTTTATTTTGTAAAAAAAACTTTTATTAATTTTTGAAAAGAACCAACTCAATTATGAGTGGCTATATGACCTCTATTTTTTTAATATTTTGATCTCATGAGATCCTATCCTATCATAGGAGATAGGAATATGAGATTTCAAAACACTTTAAATACTCTGCATTTTGTAAGGGAAGGACCATCTTCACCTGGAATAGATTATGGACAAAAGACTTACAGAACTTAATGGAACAACTTGTAGCAATTCGACTTTAGTCCTATGTAAATGTTGTCACGTCTATGTTTTGTCTCTTTTATTTTGGAAAAGTAAAATTATTGTGTAAATTTAGTCTCCATGACATGTGATTTTCCATTTTATTTTATATTTTAAATGATGTCTTTACTTTGTGGTTTCAATTCATTATCGCTATGATCATCATATCAATTTTAGGATCATGATCTTTATCTTATGTTAGTTGATTGATAACATGAACATTTTACATTAATATTTAAATTACATGTGATTGTTCATAATTATAATGCCTGTCTATTATTTTGTTCTCATATACTGGTTGCCGAAAAACATTTAGAGTTTGTTCTAGAGGCATCATCATAAGCCTGCCATAGGTTTTTCTTGCAAACAAAACAGCTGGAATATTTTATTGTACAAAATACATAGACATGATATAAAACTCAAGTTAACTTTATTTTAATGCATTTTGGTTTATTTTCCTATTAGTAAAACATGAAAGTTTTAGATCGGCTTTGACCATTTGTACATTCTTGTTTCATAACCTTGTTAATTCAAGTTTTATTAGATTTATAATTAGAAAACAAAAAATACAAAAGTGTGCTTTCTTTATCTACTTTTGAAAACAATTACTTTTACATTCATTTTTCAAAGCTTTCATTAAAACTTCCAACATGTAAATTCTATGTATAAGAGATATATTCATGTTTTTCTTTTCTTTTTAATACGTTTGTAAATAATTATATTAAAGTTCATAGGTTATTATAGTTTCAATATTATTTAGTTTATATCTTTTATTTTAGGACCCTAGATTGGCTAACGGAGGCATTAAACCTGTCATAATAGGTTACACCAAACGACTTGGTCTATTTAGACAACCCTTGACCGGACCTATTCTTCCAGTTGATGACATGTCAAATTTGCTCATCAAAAATAAGTTGTTTCCTATATAATCATATCTTATTTGGCCCCAACTTGAAGGTTGTCTACATATTTTCTAGAAATGGCCTTCTTGAATGATTTCTAAATAACTAATTCTGATCTAAATATATCAACTTATCTCAAATATTGCATTAGAAGACCATATAAAAGAGTATCTTTGTGTTGTATTCATTCATAGGTGACAAACCAACAACTGCTCAATCAATGCAATTAGTGGATATGTAATCTGTAGATTGCAAGTAGATCCTTATTTCTTCTACCTCTCTACATGCATTTGGGAGCATGTCTACAAAATATAATGGTTTCTAGTCTTGTTGGTTAATAAATGCATTGTATCCCTTGTGAAGTTTTATGTGGTTATTTTGTGGTTCTTCAATATTACTTGTGACAAGGTGAATCATGGGAGGTATGTTTGTAAGTTCAATAGGAAAATAAGAAATTATGGTTAGGTTAGTTGGACATCGTTATAATAAGAATCATGTTCTAGCTTATACTTCAAACTTTTTTTTTTTAAGTAAAAACAGTGGGACCTTCTATATTCTTAAAAGATCAGAGTATACATCTGCTGAAAGTATCTCCAGATGTCCTGCCTGTGAAGGAAACCAGGACAGCTGGATTGTCTGAACTAAGCATAATTTATTTAGCTTAACATGTTCTTGCTGGCCCTGCCCGAAGGAAACCAGGGCAGCATTGCCTACAGGGTTCAAAAACCGAAACATAACCAGACTAACTAGACCCATAAAACTAAAAAGCTTCTAACCAGGGCTCCTGCGGAGTGGTTGACTTGACCTCGCTCGCTTGTGGCCGGCTCGGTTCCAACCTGTCGGGATCCAGTACTCTTGAGCGCATGTTGGGCATTGCTGCTTGGGAGCGTTCTTTGAGAATGCTGCGAAGAGCATATCAATGTGTTGATCCATTCGAGCAATGCGGAAGGCCAGGTCGTCGATCAGACTGCGGAGCTCAAAGACCAGTGAGAGGTGCCAGACTTCTGGGGGAGTGTCGTGGTCCATCCGTTCCTTGTCGCTCGGAGTCCTGGCACCCGGGTTCTTTGTTGTGTGTGCATTGGAGTCTTCCGGAGGTCGAGGCGGTGTGCGCGTGTCTTCCTTCTTCTCATTGGCTTCAAAGGGTGGTTGATCCTCTACGATGAGACAGGGTGGATAGTAAATTTCTTCGGGTGGTTCTTCCTCTTTAACACTGCAAGGTGGATAATTCAGGTCCACCCTCTCAGCTACACTGTGTTTTTCCTGGTGTGCTTCTGTCCAATGCTCGCGCTCCTCGACAGCCACCAGGTGAGAATGAATTGGCCTTGCTTCCGTCGGGCTAAGATGTTTAACAATTGCCTTGGGAGGCACCTGAGGAGTTCGCCTTTTGCGGATGGATGCCAGGGTGACCGCTCTTTCAAATTGCTTTAAGCGTCGTCGCCGTGACTCGGCCCTGTACCAGGTGGCTCCTCGATGCGACTTTCCTCGGAGCCTGGGCATTATGGCAGTCTCTGGGGGTCGAGCGGTGGGGGGTGACAGATCTGCTACTCCTGGCTGAGATTGGAGATGCCACTCATACCAAAGGAGCTCTGCCTGGAGCCAATATAAACTTCGCTTGTCCATTACCTCTATTAAATCCCATGATATTTCACCCGCGATCGCCATTAACGTTGAAGTGATGATGCTCTGTCGCCTGGTACCATCCTCGCGCGCGAGGAGGCTCGTCACTTTAAGGTGGCTAGTGCGAGCCATAAATCAACTGATCAGTGGTGGGATTGCGTTGGGTGATGCCATTAATTGGCATCCCCGCAGCTTTCCGCGTGTACTAGGATTAGCGCATGGCACCCCATCCGGGGGGAGCAAATCACTGTTGGCTAAGGCTTGGCATCTGAGGAAGACATCAGAATGGTTTCGGGCCTCGTCCAACCATTGGGAGTGATCTGTTTCTTTTTCCACTGCTTCGTTGGCTAAACTGTCTGCTACTTGGTTGGCTTCTCTCCTCACATGTGAAGGCACAATGCTGAGAGTAGGAGTGAGGAGGTTTTGGAAGTCTTGCAAGAGTCCTGAAAGTCTCCAGCTTGGTGATATCTTAGAAGGCGCTCTTCCGTGGAGAAGCAGGGTGATGAGATGGATGACGACCTGTGAGTCTCCTTCCAGAACTATGTTATGATGACTTCTTTCCAATGCAGCCTGTAGGCCTCTCAAAGCGCCCGTGAGCTCTGCCACGTTGTTTTTCGTCTCCCCTAGGAAGCCCGTGAACAGGCCCAAAAGCGTTCCTTCCGAGTTTCGAGCCACTTCTCCCCATCCTGCTGGTCCCGGGTTACCTTTGGCTGCTCCATCGAAGTTGATTTTGATGAAGTGGCTGGGCAGGGGTGTCCAGGAGGAGGGGCTGGTTGGGGTGGGTTTGGTGATCCTCTGGATTGGATGAGAGGGGGGGAGGGGCTGCCACTGTTGCATGATATCTTGCTCTTCAGGTGTGCATGTGAGGTCCTCCGAGCTCCATGGGCGGCATCGTATTGTTTCTTTGATTAATGCTTTGATGGTCTCCCAAGTGGCCTCTGGTGGGGAGGCTTGCGCATGAAAAATTCTTTTATTTCTTTCCTTCCAGAGTTGCCAGAGGATGAAGCCAGGTAGGAGCTGCCAGATGTGATTGAGGAATGCACTTTTGTAAGAACTGTTGTCCCAGTACTCGATTGTTTCATTTATGCTTCCTCGGTGTTGCCCGGATTTGCGCATGGTTTGTGCACTTTGATCCCAGAAATTTTGACTGTAACTTCAACCATTGAAGAGATGTTCTTTAGTTTCCTCCTGCTGACGGCAAAGTGCGCAGAAGGAGGGTCCAATGAAGCCCCTTTTTCGGAGATTATCCCACGTGAGAGCCCTGTTGTGCACTATTAGCCATAGGAAAGTGGAAATCTTAGGCCATAGTGTTGAACCCCATACTTTGTTCCAAATAGCTTCTTTGTTTTCGAGTTGGGGATGACAATGAAGGTTGTAGGCTTCCTTGATTGTAAAGGTTCCAGCGGTGGAGTATCCCCATCTCAAGATGTATGCTCCTTCTCTGATTGGGATCCTGCGTCTTTTGGCCTGGGTGTGCCAGCTTTCTAAATTGAAGTTTGCGGGCACACCCAGGTCTTGGTGAGAGGTTTTCCAGCGTCGCCAGTGCAGGTGCGTCCCTTGAGGTTTCCAGAGATCCTTAACTTTGAGGGAGGTTTGCGGGTCAATGGCTTCTCTAAGTGCTGTTAGGTATTCTGATTCATTAAGCGGTTTGAATTGTTGCGAGGAGTCTTGCCAGAGCAGGGCGCTTTCTCCATCCCTGATTTCCCAAAAGGCATGGTTCTGAATTAAGGCATGGTTATGCCAGGCAGTGTTCCAAATGTGGGAGCCTTGGAATCGAGTGTTGTTCCTAATCAGTTGGTTGTCAGGGGTGAGTGGAGCATATTTAAGCCTCCATAAGCGTGGCCAAGCTGTTGTGGGTTCCTTTAGCCAGCGCCACCATAATTTGGCGCCCATGGTTTGGTTAAGTTTCCCCGGGTCTCGAAGGCCTAAACCTCCTTGAATTTTTGGCATGCAGATTTTTTCCCAGCTTACCAGGGCCCACTTTTTGTTTTGCTGTAGGCCATGCCAGAGGAAATTGCGCTGAATGGTTTTTATAGCTCTTATGACGTGCTGGGGATCAGCTAAAACCGTAAAGAGATAGGTGGGGAGGGCTTGGAGGACCGATTTTAAGAGTACGAGCCGGGAGGCTAGGTTGAGGGGCCTGAAGGTCCAGTGGTTCAATCTGTTGGAGATGGAGAGGAGAAGGCTTTCCTAGGAGATAGACCTGGCGGCTGCATTTGTGAGGGGCACACCAAGGTAATTGGACGGAAGGGAGCTCCTTGAGATGTCGAGGAGTCTGGAAATATGCGTCTGCACTGGAATAGGGGTATTGAAGAAGTAAAGTTTGGATTTATCAAGGTTTAAGGTCATGCCTGAGGCCTCCGTGAAGTCGTGGAGGATGGCTTTAAGAGAGACGGATTCCTTTGCCGAGGGGGAGTTGAGAAGAAGCGTGTCATCTACAAACTGACTGTGGGAGAGGGCTGGTTGAAAGTTGTGCAGGGGTAAGCCTATGAGGGACTTGTCTGTGATGGCCGCTGAGATGGTCCTGCCTAAACCTTCTGCCATGAGCACAAACAGGAAGGGTGAGAGGGGGTCGCCTTGATGGATTCCTCGTGAAGGGGAAAAGGGCCCTGAAGGAACGCCATTGACCAAAATGGAGAAGAAGGTTGAGGAAATGAGGTTGAGGATCCAGCTGATCCAATTCTGATCAAATCCAAAAGAGCTGAGGACTGCTTTGAGATATTGCCAACTGACTCTATCAAAAGATTTAGAGAGGTCCAATTTGATTAGCATACCTGGGGTTTTGGAGGTTTTGAGCGTGTGGATGACTTCGTGCGCCAGGATGATGCTGTCCGTGATTTGTCTGCCTTCCACGTACCCGAACTGTTCTTTGGAGATGACATGAGGCAGTATTGGTTTCAGCCTATTAGCAATGACCTTGGTGATAATTTTATAAATTACATTGCAGAGAGAAATAGGCCTGAAGTGCTTTGGATTGGTGACTCGCTCTTCCTTGGGAATGAGGGCGAGGAAGGTCGCGTTTAAGGCTGGAAGGACCACGCCCGAAACTATGGATTCCTCAACCACTTCTGAGACGTCCTTCTTGACCAGATCCCAGCAGTGATGAAAGAAGTCGGTGGTGAACCCATCAGGGCCTGGGGCTTTGCCTGGAGGCATATCCCTTACAGCTTGATCCACTTCCTCCTGAGTGATAGGCCTTGTGAGGGTGGTGTTTTGCTCCGGGGTTACTAATGTCGGAATGTGTTTTGTGATTCTTTGTATGGCCTCAGTTCTGTCCTCCTGTGATTCTGTGAGAAGGTCACGGTAGTAGCGGGTGAGCTCTGCTTCCATCACAGCATGCCCTTTGACTATGTTTCCCTGGTCATCTTCTAGGTGTGTGATTCTGTTAACGTGCCTGCGATGCATCACTGTCCTGTGGAATAATTTGGTGTTCCTCTCTCCTTCTTTCAGCCATTGCACTCTGGATTTTTGCTTCCATAGGATCTCTTCTTGTTTTTTCCTGTCCTGCAGTTGTGCGCGTAGTTTCTCTTCTTCTTTCATTAGATCAGCCGTCCTTGTGCCTGAAATGAAGACTCTCTGGATCTCCTCTAATTTTTTTTCTATTCCTTAGATGCTTTGGAAGATGTTTCCGAAGCAGTTCTTGTTCCATTGCTTCAGCAATACCTTGAAGTTCTTGAGCCGTTGCTGAAATCTATACATGCATGAGCCATGGTTGATTGCTGCTTGGGACCACCATTCTTTGGCCAGGTGCTGGAAGTCCGGATGAAGGAGCCAGAATTTCTCGAAGCGAAACGGCTTGAATTGTGGCGTGTCTTGCATGTTCATGCTGAGGGCTAGTGGCCAGTGGTCTGACCTAGCTCTAGGTATAATTAGGATTTCTAGTTGCGCACCTGAATCCATTAGCTCCTCTGAGACCAGGAAGCAATCTAATCGGCAGGCTATGTGTTGGGCTCCTGATCGGCGATTTGACCAGGTGAAAGTGCCATTGCTACTTTCTATGTCTACTAATTTGAGATGATCAATAAGGGTTTTGAACTTACCACTATCTTGCTCCAGTTTCTTGGTGCCTCCCGTCTTCTCCTCCAGCGTGAGGATCATATTGAAGTCCCCTCCAAGAATCCAGTTGCGCGTGGATACCAGGGTATTGATATGCTCCAGTCTTTGCATGAGTTTTTCCTTCTCCGGTTGATTTTGGGGGCCATAGACATTCGTAATGTTCCCTTCCTGGTTCGAGCCGATGAGCTGGAAGCTCGCTGTGAGCGTGCCTGCGGTTGAAAAGGGGTTATAGACCCACATGGTAGCAGGGTTCCAGAGGATGGCGAGTCCCCCTGAGGCCCCTGCAGCGTCAGTGGATATGAAGTTGCAGTCTCTCCAAATACGCTGAAGAATGATTTCTGCCTCTACTTCGGCACATTTGGTTTCTTATAGTAGGAGCAGATCTGGATTCTCGACTTTTATGCACTCTCGGAGGTTCCTTTGCTTGGACCTTCCGTTAATTCCTCTGATGTTCCATGTGAGGATTTTCATCATTGGGTTGATGCTGGGGTTTGGAGGTATACCTCCAAGATCTTTTGGATCTGTCCAGATTTTATCATGAGGTTGCCTGCCTCTTTGATCAACTGTTGAGCTGTCTTTCTCCCTCGTCTCTTGTTATCTCGAGGGATTTTCTTTAAGCTAGGTTGCGAGTCGGGAGCTATGCCTAGCCGTGCAGAGGATCCCGCTGAGGAATTGAGGAATACTTTGTGTACTTTGCGTAGCTGCTCTTCAGGAAGGGTTTGCAGGTTTTGCTGCTTCAGGGCTTCTTCTAGCTTTTCCAGGTCTATGCCAGCGAGATCCCTTTCGTCCAGCTGCATTGGGGTGTCCCCTTCTCCTTCACCTCTGTCGTCCCCTTGTGCGTCCTGTCGTGGGGGCGGAGGGACAGGATTTACAGGATTGTCCTGTGATGGCTGCTGATTTTTAAGCGGATCTTGAACTTCGTCCTCCTCTGGCAGATGTTTTAGGATTTCGTAAGGGTTGTTGGTTTCTACCTCCTGCCTCTGCTCTTGGATTTTTCTTTTTGGTGGGTTTCGTTTCTTGGTTGGAACGGTGGTGAATCCATCTTTTGGTGCTGGCTCACTTATTTTGGCAGAGGTTTTGGTGATGGGGTAATCTCTGAAGAGGTGGCCGTGCTCGTGACATCTTCTACAGCGAAAGGGGATATGTTCATAATCCAAGGTCTGCTGCCAGTCTTCATCTTGGTACTCCAGAGTGACTGATCCAGGGAGCGCCTTAGAGATATTCATGTAGACGTAGATTCGGGCGTAGGAGGTATATTTCCGGTTCCTGGTGGCTTCCGAGGCTTTCACGTACTGCCCTAGGGTGTTCCCTATCCCCATTAGAATTTCTTCCAGCCAGAACTCTTGTGGTAGAGAGTACAGGCGGATCCATACTGGGGCCATGGAGAATTCTTCTTTATCGGGGCTGAATCTTTCAGTCCAGAACCGTAGGAAGAGCCCAACTGAGTTAAAGAAGTATGGACCATTTTCGAAGATTCTGTCTTTGTCTTCGAGGTTATATAGGATGATTGTGAAGAATCCCTTAGAGCTCAGTTGCACCTCGTAGTCCCCTTTAGGGTTCCACCAATGTTTGATCCATTTGTAGAGATCTTGTTCTGTGGGCCACATTCCTAAGAACTTTCCTATGAGTGCATGTTCCTTCATAAACTCGGTGTGCTCTCCTACTCTGGTGGAGCTAATGAGATATCGTGGTGCCTTTTCAAGCTGGGGTATGCATTTACCTGGTTCCCAACCTTTGTGGGGCTTGGCCTGAGAGGTTCCTGCTTCAGCGCTCGTGTCCATGTCCTTCCGGAGGCTGATTTCTCTAGCGAGTAGCTGCTCACGTATTTGTTGTGGTGGTTCAAAGGCTGGTCGCCTAGCTCTAGCGCCGGATCTATTGTTTGCGGCAATGTTACGGTATGAGGGGGGTTTCCCCCCCCCCTCCACTCCCATTGTGAGGCTTCAATGGAACCTGGCGTGGATAGTGCTACAGGGCGCTTGCTTCGCCAGAATCGTGTCTGTTGGTATCTGATCCTGGCGGCCGAGGGATTAGGGTTTCCTCAACGCAATTCGCAAGTCCGTTTGTCCGCATCAGCTTATACTTCAAACTTTCCATAACACGATTCTACTAACAAAATAATCATAAGACATTTGGTAAGAGTTGTTCCTTCTCATAAGAAAGATTTCCAAGTCCTCAATTTGGTGAGGCATGTAATTGATAATTGTACACATGTCCTATGGGAAATTGATAGTATGAATACTATATTTGTATTGTCCACCACTTGTCTAGGTTACTTGCATTATTGGACTCACTCTTTCTATGAGAATTTCCTCAACTTTAGTAATCATATCTAGTACAAATGGTCATTCTTCAGGGTCCATTTTGTTCCATATGGAAAGGTGATGACATTTTTCTCTGCAATTCATCTACAACAAGCATAATTTTAATGAAACGTTTTGTTTGAATCCTTGGAATTAGGGGTGTTACCCATAATTCTTGGCCATATTATTTATATGTTATACTAAAAACACATGATTAGTTCTCACTACTATCTCCATATAATACCAAAGATCATGATATTCCAACATCATCTATGCTTAACACTTCCATGGGATGAAATTAAAGGGAAATTTAAAATTTGTATTCATATCTAAGACTAAATGTAGTCATACCATTGCTCCTGGAACAACCTGATAAGAAAAATATGTCATAAACCCAAAAGAAACCTATCACAAGACCAAAATGATATTATCAAGAACACATCTTTAACATCCCATCCCTAAAACCTCTCAATATCTCCCTATCATAGGTATCATCCCTACTATACATACACAAATTCCTATAATGTTTCATTAAATGCACTCTAATACCATAAATCATTTGACCATGTTGAGAAGATTTTGCACTCTAGAAACTAACCTAAAACTATAGATCACTAAAGTTTAAACACTTATCAAAATTTATGTTATATATTAATTTAACCTACAAACACATGCCATTGATAATTAAAACAACAAACATTCTAATATAAAGGCTCAAAACATCATCATTGATTTTATATTAAATATGAAATAGAAAGCTAAAGCTATAACTCAAAACTCAACTCTTGGACCATAAAGTGGTTTTCCTTAACTTCCATTTATAAATTAGTAATAAGAGAGGCACAATGAATATAAATTCATGGAAAAAAATCTATAGTGTGAAATATAACCATAGTGCATATTGCTTGCATGGATAAATGAGTCCAATTAAGGTGCACCCACCTAGAGATTCATACCCTTCACTAATTTTTGAATCCACAACCATGAGTGCCCCTACTAATTTAGGTAATTTCACCCTCTAATTGTGCATCCAAAACTAAAGATATAAACAAATTATTTAGAACTTTGAATATAGAAAAAAAAGCTCAAAAATTAGAACTAGGATGAGGATGGATTACTCACTAACAACACGTGCACATGTGAATGAAGGTACAACCAAATAGGTATATGTAATATATTTATTCCTCAAGTGAGGGAAGCTTAGGAAAAATGGAGGGAAATGTGACTGCATCTAGTAGATATGATACACAAACAAGGACCAAAGGTGAAAAAGTCAGAAGAAAATTCTGTAGACGCATGGAATTTTTTCCTTCCAAAGGAGGATCATGCTCGTCTGATGATGAGAGCATAGGAAACATAGAGGTGTCACTCAGGTATAAGCATTTGGTGAAACAATGGGTACCTAAGGAACTTCCTCTGTTAGATATTGACTTCATTGTCAACAATAGGACATATCACATTGCACCATACTCCATGCATGGCGTGGGGATATTTTCCATAAATGTAATAACTGGGGCTATTTTCCATAAATGTAATAACTGTAAAATAAAATACAATAATTGAATTGATGGACTATGTCGAACCATGTTATAATTATAATCATTTGATGTGGTTAGTTCGGTGCACTCGCTGTAAATTATATACAACTAATAAATAACGATAAAAATAAGGGAGGGACTATCTATATTGATGGAAGGCCTAATTCTTCCAGCAATATCATAGGATTTATAAACAACACATGACCCAGGACAACAAACAAACAACCGAATTTCATATATAAGGGACAGAGAGAGAATCTGGTAGTCCTATGCACAATAAAAAATATATCTCCCAGCAAAGATTTATTAGTGGATTACCATTTGAATTGAATAGAAACATCGAAAAATAGTGTGTGGGTACTTATGAAACACCTCTTTAAGCAACCTCTACTTATTGCATTATATTTTTCTTTATCTTTAACAATGTTTTAAATATTTCACGGTCTCGATTTTATAATAATGTGGGAGGTTAATCATTGAGGTTGATTTTATTTGGGTGGCAATCATTTTTTTTATTGTTAACAATTTTTTAAATATTTGGTAGTTCTAATTATATTAGAATATGATAGGATGATTGTGGAAAAGGGTCATCCACAGAACATGTAAATTCTTACCAAATTCGACTTTCATTTTACGTGAATTTTATTATTTGTTTATATAATTTTATTTGTGTGGCGATCAGTTCTTTCATTTGTTTATATAACTAAAATAACATTGATTTTGTTGAAATTATATGTATTCGGCATTCCAGGTTGATCATGATTCCTTCGATGAGGAGGGGTTTCATTCATCCCCTGATTTGATGGTATTAATAAAAAAAAGATCATTAAAACGAACAAGAACTTGCTAGCTTGTTAGTCCGTCTAGATCATTATCTTGACGTTCTAGAAAGGATCAATTTCCTTATGTCACAACTTAATAGATATAAGGTGTTAACCCTAATTTAAAGTGTTTGTTTTAGTGTAATCATATGTTAAATTATGAAAGTCTGGTTTTTAACTTTTACATTATCTCACGAAAAAACATTTTCTTTTTTATAAAGGTATGTTTGGAGCTTTTTTAGCCCAGTGTTTGTAGTACTGGCACTACAGAGACACCATAGAGTCCCGACGCAGGCTTCCATACAACTCCTACAATATTATGTACTTGTCCATCTTCCAAACCTAATTTAGATAGGAGCCATGACATGGACCGCTAGGAATACACAAAATGGTGAGGTGGTGATAAAGATGAGGTTGATGATGTGGTTGACATGGTTTCATTTCATGGAGCTGGACATGTGACCAGTACGTGGACCCTTCTGTGCACATTTTTGGTCAATGATAACGAACTTCCATTAAAACAAATAAGACTCCCAGGTATTTTTTCATATTGTCCATCTCATACACAAATCATCTAGATTATTATTTTTAAATTAATGATCGTATCTTTTTGTGTGTAGGAAACGACAATTTTTATAGGCACTTGGAGAGACAGACCTTGTTGATTTTGGGGGAAACCTTACTCATGAGGTGTAATTGCTAGAATTCCAACCTCAAAAAAGAACTTATGGATTATCTTGAAGGCCTCTTTAGAGTAGACATGTTCAAGAAAAAAGTGATCACCTCTATAGCGGGGGAATATTTAAAATATATGCGGGATGTTTATAGAAAAATCTTGGTAGGAAACCCTAGGTATGATCATCCTCCCTCGATTCCAGAGAGTGAGTGGAAGGAAGTCATTGATGATGAAAAATAAAAGATATTGAAAAAATCAGGAGAAAATATAACTGGTACCCTAAGGTAAATTACAATATTTTAATTTCAATACCTTTAATTTTCTTTAGATCTAAATAAAAGTGTGGTTTATAACATACTTGAAAATTTTGATGATAGGTTTCCTGACACTTCGAAAGCAACCAAAGCGAGGATTTCCAAACATGGCCAACACAATCTAGGCCAGGGTGACTACTTGAGGTTACAGTCATGAATCGTAAGTACTCAAACATCTTTAGAATATTACTTGTATTGTCTTACAAATTTCACGTAATTGTAGTAAAAAACATTAAAAACGCATACTCTTATGCAATGTAGGGTGATGAATTCGGAAATGAAACCACGGAGGAATACCTCCAACTTGTTTACAAGTATGGATATAAAGTCGTGGTTGATCGTATGAAAATCATGGGGTAGATCCCAAGATCCAGTTTGCAGGATAAGGTAATTAAAAATTAGTCCACATTAAATTTTCATTACTTATAAAATATGTAAATGTTTGATGTCGTCCATAACTTTAACTTCTTACTTTTTTTTAATCACGGGAGAAGAATTATCAACGAAGACATTAGTACTGGACAACAGAGCGTTGATAGTGCAACGTGGCCAGAAGGTCATGGTTTTCCCCAACATCCCCTTCCAAGTGGGGTGCAGCCCCAAGATGTTTCTATGACTGAGGTCCATGACAGTAAAATGGTTGTACATTAATCATATACTTAATAATTTTCTAGTTATAAATTTTGTACTTCTAATTTTTATTACTTATACATTTACGATTTTGTCCTTATAAATTTTTTCATTTCAATGGAAGAGAATGTGATAGTTGAGTCTCATCGACCTGAAGATTATGAGAACAGGGAAACCATTCCAATGGTGTCCACTAGTGGACCAAGTAAATAATTACATTGCAAAGGTTTTTTCTAATATTAATGAACTACTTCAATGATATTTAAAAATTGGCCATATAAATTTAATATTTTTTGTTTTTGTAGGTGATGGATCCTCACAGTATCCTCCACATTGTGGGTATGAGACTAGACATGTTCGGTGTGAAAGGACTGAAGCAACATTATCTGTTGAAGAGAACCCAGTAAATGAAGACATGGAGATGGATGAATTACTTTAGAACTGAAAAACACAAAAGAAGACTAAAAAAAATTGATGATGTATAATAATTTTATAAGATAGATAGATGTACATTATATAGCTAGTATATTTGTAACATATTTTGAATGATAAATCTCATTTATTAAAAAAAAATTATGACATATTCCTTTAAATGATAAACCTCATTTATAGATTTACAATCACTTTTTATTAAATTTGAATAATTTTAATGCATATATTTAGTAGAATATAGATTGGGTATTGGGGAAATGAGAGTGATGTGAAGGGGGGGTAATAGGGGATTCCACATTCAAGTGGTTGGCCTTGTTCAATAGAGAAAAAATTATCGGAGCCATTTATTCTTGGAGCAAACCTCTCTCGATCCAACAAAGTGTTGGGTATGTGTTATATTCTTTGCACGAGTAGTAGTGTCTAAGCGCTTGCGCCAGGCGCGTAGGGGGGTGCAGGGGGCAGCGCCCCCGAATTTTTTTTTTTGGGCCGACATATTTTCGCCGGTTTCAGGCCGACATATTTCCGGGACGACATATTTCCGGGACCACATGATATTAGGTGGTTTTCGGCACATGGTTTTTGCTGATGGTTTTCTATTTCCGGTTAAGGAATTAGGGTTTTGGACTAATCCAGGTCATTGGGTTAGGGTTTT
>ML795909.1:120873-162818 GCA_009831015.1 Picea engelmannii
CCAATCGCCTGATCAACATTATCGACTAGCCTATCCTGCGAGAATGAAGCACTGCCAACAGAATGAATTTTCTTTTACATAGTGACGCATTGTGTAGTTTTTTTACATTGTGAAGAATGTGAATCGAATGAATTTCCTTTTACATCCTGAAGAATGTGAATCGAATTCTACAATATGGAGAATTGGTTGATATTACAGCCAGGATGCATGCTGGACTTCATAGACAAGTCGAATTCTGGTATCAAGATGATTTGGGATATATTTTTATGGTTCTTATTGATTTCTTGAGAAAAATAATTTCCATTTTTTATATATCCACAAAAAGAGTAAAACATACAAGTCGAATTCTGGTATTAAGATGATATGGGATATATTTTTATGGTTCTTATTGATTTCTTGAGAAAAATAATTTCCATTTTTTATATATACACAAAAAGAGTAATCATGAAGGACAAAATGTTATGGGTAAGTCGAGTGGATTTTGAGAAAAGTCGACTCAACTTATAGTTGAAAAGAAAGCAAGTCGAGTCTGTAATTTAGTAACAAAATATTCAATATTATTGAAAATATGAGTCAAAGAAGAAAGGAGGGGGTTAAATGTGCCTATTTCAAAGGCAGGAGATCCCCTCCATGTAAGTCAGCCATTTGTTGAAGAGATGAGTTATTTACCGATGTAAGTAGCAGATGACAATATTTAGTTGATTTTGTAATATTCATGTAAATCCTTCATACAATATCAAACACAAAGACCGAAAAAGTGTAAAGAAGCACATCCAAGTTTAATGATCAGAGGAGAGTAGTAAGCACATAATAATTGAGAGAGCATCGATGATGAACTTGTCAACAACCCTTAAGGGAATCCAAGAGAAACATAAATTAACAGACACACACGAGATCTGAAAGGAAAAGATCATGAAAGAAGAATGATTGGATTGATTATGTGGTGTAAAAGTTGCAAAATAGTTTGTGAGTTCCGACCTGAGAAGATAAAAAGCAGATAAATGGTAGGTTGGTCGAAGAATGGAGCTCCACCGTAGGGTGTTGTGCAAGTGTGATATGAGCCCAAGACAAGCCACTCACCACTCTGAAGGAACCAAAGTAAACTGTAACAATAGGATCAAGAAGACCATTGTTGGGTGGGAGCAAAGTGCTATGAGAATCACTGAATATACAACATCTACCATATTGAAGAAGAAGGCTAAAGAGTAACAAGTCATTAGTTATTTTCACACTTTCTCGGGACTATCAAGGATTTGAGTCTCCGGGGAGATATTGAGCAGACCTTTTAGGCCATAATTGTCATCATACATATGTATTATTATAGATATTATCCCAATGCTAATGTAAACCAAGTAAATGTTGTGTGTAATAAAGGATAAAGATACTTAAATAAGGATAAGTTGGAGCAAGTATAGCTTCACCGACTATCCTTCCTATGTATAAATACTCATTAAGAAGGAATAGAAACTTGTTTGGATATCCTTGCCAAATACTTCTCCTTCTTTCTTGGGTTATGTGTGTGTTTTGTTATGTGTTCCAATGCAGTATCTCTTGAATGCTTGCCTCAATTTCCCAGACTACAACAATGTCACAGGATTGTAGGCACCACGTCATCAAATACACATGGAAGGATACCATGTGGAGGACATGCCAATTCCACGTCAACACAACGATAGAGAAGAGAAAGAGGAAGGGATGACATCATAGGATTGGAGGTGTCATGTCATCTAATAAACGTGGAGGACATGTGAGTTCCATATCAACAACATATCAGATATACATGTCAGAGTTTGCATAATGCCATGCAAATACTAGGACAACTCCATGAAATCAGACAAGTATAAAGTATCGAAGAATATTTCTTTTCAATACCTTTAGAGCTTATCAATCAGTGCTCAAATTATTTGGGAAGTTTCATAGTTCTCAGAAGAGGGGTATCAAAGAATATTCCCTTTTTTTTTATACCTTCAATCAACATTCAAAATATTGGGGAAGTTCTACAACTATGATGACAAGGGCATCGACAAATATTCCCTTCCTCGGGAAAAGTGTTATCTCAAGAAAATGAGCAATATGGACTGTTGGTTAGTGTGGAAACAAGTTGTGATAACAACCATAGATATTGAATGATCAACGATGGAGAGTCTTCAAACTTTCAGAGTCTGAAAGGATTCCAGATCAAGGTTGGAGATCGAAAGGAATGACTGATGGTGAAAAATGATAGAGATGAAGCCTATTGTCAAATAAACGTCAGAGAATAGAGGAGGGGACCAAGTTCATCAAAATATGAATTCAGGGTGATCCAAGAGGAGTCTAAACACAGGGACACCATTAGAAATAACTTTGATATTTCTGGTGGTCCCAATAAACATGATGGAAGATGGAAAATAACGAATTAATGAGACAAATACGATGGTTGCTATGCTTAGAGCTAGTTTTGAGTGTTTTGGACACCCCGTGGTCCCAATATGAAAGAGGCCAGATCGATGGATGAGATCAATCTAATCTAGATCCAACAATTGCTGAGTGTTGAGGTCTAGAGAGTCTGATTCCCTAGTATAGTAATTTAGATGTTATGGAAGTTACATATGATGATTATGATCTAATCAAGAGATGATTGAATGATCTTGTGCATTGAGCACATTTTTTATAATTTTGAGATCATATCAATGCTCGTGATTTATCTAAAGAACTAATATGATCGTGGTTGAGTGTTGAGGACTAGTGAACCAAATTGTGTGCGATAGAAGCAGGCTAAAGATTGGTTTTCACGGAGATATTATATGCCAACTTGATGGAGAATTGATGGCACTAGAGACGACTTATTGAATACGATATTGGTTGAGAACAAATTCTTGGTATATGAGATCGAATATATAATGATGTTGCATTATGTTAAAAGTGAGTATGTGATGTGTGGAGTGTGATAAAGTGAGGCTCTGAGGTTTGTACAGAAGCGTGGAAGCGATGAAGGTGATATGAGGTTTGTTGACACAGAGGATGAAGCACACTAGAGAGGCCTCATGAAGAAAATTATGAAGTACAAAATTTTTAGGGTGGTAGGGTCGAGAAAGGAAGGGGATTGGTGTCTCCTACAGGTTGGTACCTTTGAACAATAAATTTTTGGGTGTCTTCGCATTGGTTGAGTTGGTTCTCAACAAGGGGATTAGTGTCCCATGAAGGTTGGATCTTGCAAATATTATTGCAAATTGATATTTGTTGTAAATTGGTTCTTGCAAATTTTTATAAAGAAAGTTTTGTGGAGATTCCACATTAAATCTCTCTGTATTGAGAATTGCCTAATTAAATGTTGGACAATAAAATACATTGATTAAAAAGAAACTATGGAAAAATAAATTAATAATTAGTATGTATTATTGATTCACGCCCCTCTCAGTATTCCAACAATAACCATCCGGCCTTGAGAACGACATCACACCAACCCAATTCAATATCAAACATTTGAGATTTGAGATGATACTTCCCCATTTGAAGTTTCACATTTTCACATAGATCATCACGTTTCATCATACCACTATTGGATATCATAATTTGAAAATTAGGTATGGCATAGACATAACAATGGGTTTTTTCTACCACCCTCCAATGGAAAAAAATTGTGGGGGTTGTCACTGTCAATAAAAAAATCACTTTTAAATGCTTGATGTAACTAATCAAATTCAAAGTTTGTGGTGCCAAAAATCCCAATAAGGCATGGATAGAAATTTGGGGTTACTCACAAGGAGTTTGCAAGGTGGTTTCTTCTTCCATAGTGGTTGTTACCTCATCCAATTTTGGTTTAGAGGTTGTATTCAAATCAAATATCTTTCAAGAGGAATTGTGAGGATACACACATTTGAAATAATTTTGAATATTTAAATTTGTTCCCTTTGAAATACCACTCATCACAATTATATAAAAGTATGACACGTTGATTTTCTGCCATCTCTTCCTAGAACAACTTTTGGACTCACAATGGAAAATAAGTTAAGGGTTGGGGATCTAATGGAAGGGATAAGGTGAATAGTGAATGAAGGTACTTTTGTTTGGAAATTTATCACCATATTGTCTTCTTTATTTCTTTCACAAGTTTCCAACCTTGTGGTTGGGAGCTACATCATGAATAATGCTCCAATTTACTCTTTGAGACCACTAATGAAACATTCTTTAAATATTGAATCAAATAGGCATGTTGTGCATACTGCTAATTTCTCAAGGGTTGAAATAAATTCAATAATTGTTCCTTTTTGGCATATTTTTTCTAGTCATACTAGATAGTGAGTGTCACATTCAAAAAAAGAATAAATGGAATTCACAAATTGGGTCCAAGCAATGTAGCCTTCATAATCTTTCTTAAACTAGTTCCATCATTACCAATGTTATAAATGCCAATATAATAACCCCACTTTGAGTTCGTATAGATCATCAATAATTCCATGCAAAGGGAAATAGTTTTCCATCTAGGCAACCCAAGCAAATGGATCAAAATCGTCGAATTTGTTCATGTCCACTTTTGAAAAGAAGTGTCATTATCTGTGATCTTGAAAGGGTGTGTGATGACTATGGTTACCTGGAAAAAATGTGTTAGGGTGCAAATATTTTCCCACTAAGTATCCTCGCATGGAGGGGTTTTTGTGGTGTTATATTCCCTTTTCTTTTAGGAAGGATGATAGCAATCCTATCCATTCATTGAGATCTTTCTTTTGGTTGTCAATTCATTTCACAACTTGTGCGGAGATTTCAACACTCAAGTGATTAATATTTTCCTTAATGGGATCAAGTGACTCTAAATGATTCTATTACTTAGTATGTATGTTCTCATTGGTTTCCATGCTATGAGTATGGGCCATTGTATGAGTTAAGAGCTTGTTAATGTTCCATCCTTAATTTATCTCAATATGATCAAGACTAGAGGAAAGTATTTCGAAAGGTATCCCCAACATATATAGTGCAGGTATATAAAAAAAGGTTACTAGAGAGGTGTACGATTAAGATCAACATGGTGTAAGGAATTCATATATTCTTTCAAGATGCAAAGATGTAGGAACTTTGGTGGTGGAATATAAAGACTAGGGTTTGTAGGGTCCTAAGGACAAAAGAGTGTTAAGTGCTATAACTCTTTGATACACTGAATGGTTTCCAACAATCATACTAGAGGAAAGTATTTTGAAAGGTATCCCCAACATATATAGTGTAGGTACATTAAAAAAACTTACTAGAGAGGTGTATGATTAAGATCAACACAATGTAAGGAATTCCTACATTATTTAAAAATGAAAATATGTAGCAAATTTGGTGGCAGAATATAAAGACTAGGGTTTGTAGGGTCTTAAGGACAAAGGAGTGTTAAGTGTTATAACTCTTTGATACACCGAATGTTTTCCAACAATCATATCGAATATTTCTTGACACTGACTAAGGAGGATATACCATACCCTTGGCCATACAACCACAATATCTAGTATGCGAGAGTGATCTCCTCAATTTTTGTTCTCGATATACTATAGAAACAATACAATTGTAGGTTTATATAACACTAGTTTTAAGTTCACCTAAAGGAATTCTAATATACCCTAAGGGTATGTGGAAGATAATTTTATACACAAGTATTATGTAATTTGGTACTACTTGAAAGGGTAAAAATAGAGGATACAAGGGTGTCAAACTAGGTTACAAGACACGTATGTTTTGTGTGTATTATTCCCTAATCATAGGTATACCCACCAAAAGATAGATATCTATGTTATTTATAGACATCTAAATGCATCTCTGCCCTAAAAAGGAAATTTTCCAAAATCTGGAGATGCGCGAGCTCATGAAAGAGATATGATACAACTTGTAGTGTTCCTTAACCCTTAGACTTGAAACACAAACTAGGTATAGAGAGATTATAAAAATAGAAAAATCAGTATAAGAGAGGGTTAAGATGAAATATACGAAATATGTCTTTGTATTATGATAATTAGAATGAAGAAATAAATTTTGACTTCCATCCTAAGGAGGGGAAAACTTTCACTGAATAAAGCACCAAATACAACAATACTTCACAAAACATTTCATAACCTCTTATCTATTTAAATAGATTCTCATTATAAAACACTAACTATTTGTTGTTTCATCATTAATGAATACCAACTATCTAGTGGGATTTATTTAATAAAGAGGATCCCTTTACATAATTATCAACTAAGTATTATTTACAAGCATTATTTAAAGAGGATGGTTAGTTGCATACATCAGTTGACTAACTCTTAGGTAGCCTAAAGTAGAAATGTCAGGGTAGGACCATAACAGGGGTATGCTACGATACTTAGACACTTAGGAGTTAATTAAAATCAATTTTGTCTAATGTGTCTTTAGGTAAAGTGTGTTTCTTCAGTGTGCATTTGTAATTATACAATCTTGTAGTCATTGTTATGTTTTATACATAATGTGATCTAATAGTTCACCCTCTCCACAATACTAATGGCTATTGATCCATGGATTAAAACCAATTTGATCCATGATCCTTATTTAAAAAGCGAGGGTCATTTGCTAATGATTGATTGTGAAAGATTCATATGCAAAATATTTTTCTTTTCCATTAATATATTTCCTCAAGTGGTCATGTTGGTTGGGGCTATGGACTATGTCCCACTTTGAGGGTTTCAACCACATAATACACTGGTGTACTAATCTTTTGTATGTTTGTTTGAGCAATTTTTTAACGTGTTCAACCGATGTGGATATACCATGTTTATCGAATACTTCTAGGCTTAGAAATAAACTTAAAACATATCAATCATTGAGTGCAAAGGCACCAAACATCCAGCCAAGGAGTAAAAAACAAACAATCTCATTCGAAAACCTTCAAATCCATGAAATGACTTTTGTGGTCAAAGATATCACAATGCCATTGGGCTAGCCACAAACATGAATAAATAGTTCATGGTACTAGGCACAAAAAAACTGTAAGTCACCAACATCCTTAGACTAGGAAACACTCTACTAGAGGTAAATACACCTTTATTTATTGTTTTGTCATTTTATTCTCTACCAATGTTCCAAAGATTGGGGACATCATAGTCAAATACATCATAGAAATTATAGATGATGATTACTTGCTCCAATCATTGAGTGCAGTTGTAGAGTTACAGAGTGGTAGGAGATAACATCCTTTGGTCAACCTTTCCTAAAATGATCAACATCAAGTGCAAAACCAAGACTTGGAACTAGTGGCTATTATAAATTCTAGTTAGGAGGGTATAACCAAAACTGAAATAGGCATCCATAAGTCACCTAGAGGACATTGCCAAGACTGAAAACATCCTAAAAGTAATTGAAAGGAATGATCAATTATGTCCTCCCAAGATCCCAAGGAATAATATTATGATTACACAGATATGTTAGAAGCCCCCAAAAAAGAAAACAAGTAAGAGGGTCACAATTAAGAATTGTGCCTACCATCATCAGAACCCCAACTAGCCCTCTAAGCTTACCCACAAAACACTAAACACTTTGTTGAGGAAAATATATGAATTGATCTTACTCAGGCATTTTCATACTTTACTTGGCTAAAGTAAAGTAGATGGGAATATCACCCTACGTTTATAGCCAACAAAAATATGCAGCCTAACTCACAAGTATTAATTACAAGTGCTTAGGCTAGTTTTTTATCAACAAAAAGCTTGTTGGAAATTCACTTTTTATGTATTTTTCTGAAATTATAAGTTGTTGAAAACAAATATAAGAATAGAAGTAAAAACACCAAGATCATAATCAAGATAGATGAGACATAAAGAAATCCTTTATTTCATTCCAATTCATCAAAGAGTCATTTTATTTACAAAACTTCACAAGAAATCTTGGACCAAAGTCAAACTTAGAAATCCCTGATGGAACATGCAAAAGGACTTCTGACAGAAAACCAAAACTGAACTCTAAAATCTAGATCATCTTGCCATTGATGGTTTCTCAGTCGACTTTGCACAATATCCTTTATCAGTCATGAAAATTAATTCACAAACAAACAACCCTACATAGACTATCAAAGATAGATCAACACCTTTGAAGAACAATTGTCTGAATGATTTGATTCAACCTTGAATATTGTTGTCTACAATAATACCCTACTATCACAAAAGGTAATTAGGCTATGATGAATATATGAATGAATTAAAGATGAACTATATCAACATAAACTCAAAGACCAAACCTTAGCATGCTTTGTGCTTCTATCCTCCTCTTGTTCCTCCCCTTAGTTCAACTTTTAACAATTTAGAATTGGTTAGAGTAGTTGAACTAACTTATTAGTTAAGCTAACATAAGGCCTTAACTAAATTTAGTTAAGGAAGGGGGGGAAAGTAATAATCATAATAGGGTCATAATTAAATAATAACCAATAGGTGGGATCCCCTTGTGACTCTCCTAGTTACAACAATCATTACATCATAACATAATCCATTTGTTAAGAAAACACACCAACATATTTTCCTTTTACAATTTTAGCTCATAAAAATTGAAAATAATTTAGACTAATACTTATATATCCAAAATAAGACATGTTGTCCAAAATAAAACATATTTTCCAAAATCCATGGAGTCCACTGTCATAAAACAATAAATGACATAAAAATTAAGACCCATATTTTCCAGTCTCGGAAGCAACCCTTCCTTGGTTGTTGTTGTCACCTCCAGATTTCTCTGAAATTACTTTGAGTTGGGAAAATCCTTTAGGATTTGTCTCACTAATCACATGGGAACAATCATCCCTCAGATGCATCCGTGAAGACACACATTTTTCAAAGTCGTCGGAGGGTGAGGAAGGGGAAGAAGCAACTTTTCCTTTATCAGGTGCATGGTGGGCTTCAGTCTTCAATATCTTGTTGGCATGGGAGGATTGCACTGGTGAGTGGTCAGGGCAGCTTGGGAAATGGGTTTCAAAGGTGGGGCAACATGCATGGTTATGTTTGGCCAGCCATGGTGTTGGGAGACTGTCGGGTGAACAATCTTCTGCCACCCGTCGTTTTTCGGGACTTCAGGCTGTAAAGACACATGAGGAGGAACATGTATACCGGGGGCTTGAGGGGCTTGGAAGGGAGGCCTTCTAGGCCTCGGTTGGACTATTCCCTATCCAATCCAATTAAAGAACCCAACATGGAACAAGTGGCCAAGCTATTCATAATCAACATCAAAATGTATTGAGAGCCTAGATCTCCTTGGGCCTCGGTTCTAGTTACCTCTACCTTTGTTTCCTCAACCATGGCTTCCTTGACTGAAAAAACACATCCTGCATATGTTAAAAATTAACAAATATTATTTTAAATAACCATGCATGACAACTCCTTAAAAACACGAAATAGAATTGGCTCGGAATGTATCAGGCTCATGCAATCCAATCCACACAAATTGTTCTAGTGTTAATCAATGAGCAGGGGGGTGGAAAAAATGTTCAGGGATACATGAGGTGTTTGTAATTTGTGAAAAAAATATATAATGAAAGGGAAGAGATATGGTCACTACTCAATGATAAAAAAAATCAACAGTAACAAAACCAATAAACCTCACTACAATCCACACAGAATTCTTCCATTTCTATCCAATACAACACAAAAAATTTCTTAGCTGTGATCAATATCAGAATAGGGAGTGAAAAATGAATATCGGACATGTGAAGGGGTTGTAATTAGTGGAAAATGAGATAATGAGAGGGGAAAAAAATGTTTACTATTCATGCGATTAATTGAGCAATCCATAACATCAACCAACAATTAGATGATTGAGCAACATTCGTGTGTATTTAACTAGTTCACTATCCAATAATAAAATATCCAATACAACACCATTACGAAACACACGTACTTCACAATTTTTTTAAGAGTTTCTATTCCTTTTATTCATAAATTATGCATGTTATAACAATCAACAACAACACTCAATCTGTAACCATTAACATCCATCATTTCCATACATTTCCCCAATCCACGTATGTATTTGAAAGTAGTGTTTCCAAAAAATAATAATGAAGACTCTACTTCTGTTAATAGATCCAATATAGATCTTGTAATGATATCCATTACCATACATATATATGTAGTAGAAATATAAAAATGATCAATACCTCACATGTCATGCCTGAAAAGCAATTGACTATAACCAACAATCATCATTTATACACAGGCTATGTAGGGGTAAATTTGTGTAACCATGTAACCATGTCACTATGTAAAAAATATCTCAGTGCGACTTACAACAAATCCAAACATCCCACACAACTGTCATCAATAATGATCAATTAAAAAAAGACAAACACACTTAGAATTTGTGGGTATCACTGGGCATAAAAAGCAAACCATCCATATTATACACGGTGCACAACTGAGAGGATTCCATGGTGTCATAATTCCCATAACCACATAGAAATATATAACCACGATATAACTCAAAATAAAACTTCAGTATGGGCCATTTATTAAGTCTCTTGTGACCAGGCCACACATTCAAGTGTATTCTACCAATGACAAGAGATGCAGTAAACATATCCAATCCAAACTTCTAATTCTCAAAACATTACCTATAGGACACGACATGTGTGAACCACACCAAATCCCTGTGACAAATGCCAACCACCATCCAAACATCATAAGAACCATTCTAACGACTGTGATATAACCAAAAATTCATCACTATGGTAAGGTAAACAATAGGCCAACAAGCATGATCATGGTGTATACCACGAACCAAAACAAAAATGACAGAGGCCCTTTCATAACAAAAAACTAGTTCTTTGACAACATGTTGGTAACTATGACCCTTTGAAGTGAAATTGGCAAAGTGAGGCTCATGCCATTGTCATAGAGGTAGTGGCCAAAAACCATGCTAACACGATTGCTAAACGAATGATGGGTGAGCCCGCATTCGAAGTAATAGGCCAAATGATAAAAACATGATTTACAGACTACTTATGCAGCTCTAGTCTGGAGAGTTTAGGGGTTCACACAATAGCCATATTAGGAAGGATGGGGGCACTGACTGTGGTGGAACTTCAGGCCAAAGGCACACACTCAAGGAGGACCATGATACTCGCAGATGAAAGGAATTTCCTTGAGATATGTGGACAGGGTTCTAGTTAAACCTAGGATCCGTAAAGACAATCATCCAGACAGATTTTTTAAAAGAAAACCCTTTAAGAAAAAGCAGTGGTAACAAAGATATTACCCAGGAATGCCCTGAACTCACAACAATTATACACATAACCATCGATTTTCCATTCAAAGCTGGAACCACACAGTTGAAACACTCAGGAAAAAACAAACCCAAACAATTGAGCCAAAAACATTTCATCACCAGAGTGAAGTCAAGAATGGCCAAAAGATACATACCTATCAATCGAAAACCTTAAGACGAGGAGTGGATGAGTGGTTTCACCGTGCTGAAAATCTAGAGCATGAACACAATAGCTAGATCAAACAATAGTCCGATGAGGGTGGCAGCCAACAGGAAGGGTAAAGTTGGGGTGTAGTAAATTCACTTCGCCTCCATCCACATCACATTTACTCCATAGTACATGCCAATGATCTCCCCATTAACACCATTAATCAACCAATGCATCGATAATATCAACTCATTTAAACCATAACATAATCAATGTTCCACAATGCAACCATTGCATCATTACCTTGCCAAATGCATGACCCATGTCATAACTCAAATAATTTGCTTGAAAAATATAGAATAGAATCATCACTAACAACGTAATAACCATAATAAAATGCAAGCCACTACTTCAATGGGCCACCAAGGTTCGTAACACATGCATATCAGCTACCGATTGCATCAAACAATGCATAACCATTGTATATCTCCTTGCCAAAATGCGCCACAAAAATTTCCACCATATGTATATAAAATGTAGCTTAACAATATTTCATAGAGATTTTCTTGTTAGTTAGGATTTAACCACTATCAAAAAGCATCTTCATCCATATAGTATCGCAGAACTAGGTCTCTTTTGTACTAGATATAGTATTTTGTTTTCCTCAAAATGTATTTTGCGATTTTCACTAACATTTGTTGTGCAGGTGTGAGAAGAAAAAATACTATAATGAATATTGGTCTGTAGTATCATGAAAGAAAAACATTCCAAAGATTAACTAATGACAACCATATTCTCATGAACCGTGTAAACCTTTGTAGCTCATCATCATAACATGAACAAACCTGATCTTCAAAATTCCAAGATGGTCCCACCTACTAGCATTATTTAGTCTTATATAATAACAGGCTTAGGAAAACGTTGATGTTTTCAATCGTCAACAAACTGGCGACTCCAGAGGGAAATTTGTTTTCAACAGATTGGAACTCATAACTCATGGTTTCATAGAACAAGAACAATAATATCAATAATACATGACTTGAATGATTATGCAACATGGGGAAAAGTGAGCGTATTGAATGGAAAAGAGACTAGGAATTTAGGAACAACTCCTGAAAAATGTTAGGCATGAGGGGTTTTACCGCTGAATGCATAATCATTTTCCTATAATATGCTCTCAAACTAAAACGGGGAACTTAGAGATTTTCTCTTACGATATTGATGGATGAATAAATGGAAATAAGAAGTGGGAAACCACCAACTCTTTATATGAAAACAGTAAAAAATAAATATAGCAATTTCCAAGGGTCCTTTAGAGATGACATCATAACAGATACGTAAGATTGATTGTTATAGACTAACAATGCTTGCAAGAGTGGCATTGCGGAAAACATGATCCAACATCCTAATTCAAGCATTCTAAAAGACCAATATCGAACAAAAATAATAATGTAGAAATAAAAAATAGCAGCAGTAAAGATAGAACCATTCAGAAGCATAAAATAAAATTCAACTCAGAAAGTAGAAATCAAAGTGCTGTAAAGTAGGAAAAAAACACAAATTGGGAAGTAGAGATAAACTACTAGTATACAGAAGATCCAATCAACAAAGAAAACTTTTCACGATGGTCCCTTGTAATATTTCAAATGAGGATTGCTAAAGGTGTGGGAAAACCATTGTCTCTGCAATTCCCTTAAAATTTCCAAGTTAGTGTCCAAGACAAAAGTAATCCAGAAATACCCCAACACTTGAAATCTTGATGCAACTATCATCCCTTTGAAAAATATGATTAAATCATCAAGATAAGCATGGAGATTGACCGACTTATCAAAATTTGTGTGTATAGGCCTTCTCAACGTGATACTTGTATCAAATAAGCCATAGGGCAGACAATTGTAAGACATATTATCGCGATTAGTAGTGGAAATGGTTTTGTGATAATTTGCCCCTTCTACCTTGATTTTATTGTAACCAAACAAATTTTCAAGTAAGGGCTTGAAGTCTAACTCTACGATCTATTGCTGAAACATTTCCATACTGAGAGGAGCGAAAGGATTTCTTATAATTGCTTGCCTGAAAGTTCAAAGACTAGTGCAGGTCCTAAAATTTTCAAGGATCTTCGAAGCATGTTCCCAATTGGAAACCCCTTCAGGGTGGACAAAAGAAAACATTTCACTTCTTAAGGAATTCTTCAACTCCCTTCGAAAGGTTGCTTCCAGTGTAGAGTTCACAAATATTTGTTTTTTCCTAGTTGTTTTCAGAATATGCTGAAGAAGACCTAGATCAAAACCAAGAAGACCTGCATTAAACCAATCAAAAACCTTTTGAAATCCACTATGTAATTCAACAAATTTAATTTCTTCTTTATCCAAACCCTGGATATTTATTTTAATGTTCGAGGAAGATCCAAGTGTGCTAATGTTCATGGAGATGGTTTCAATCACCTTCAGTTGTGACTCCTCTTCCTTTTCTTTATTTCCTCCAACACTCAAGGAAAACAAAACCTCGAGAGGATTCAAGCCTTCAAGAATTTCATTATTTTCTATAGATATAATCTTCTCAGGCTTGAGAGGTTAATTTTGACTAACAGCACAATTTATTTCATTGTTAGGGATGGCCTTCCAGAATTTTTCATTCTCATAAATGTATGAACGATGTAGAGATTGGAGAGCACAATCAAGCCAGTGAGGTGAGAGCTACTGAGTAGGAGAGGCTGCGAAGACAACTAATCTTTTAGCTATTGAATTCAACTCCTTCCAAACATGAGTGATGTTAAAAGATGAGACAAGTGCCCAAACAATTTGGGAATATTGTTCCATCATCTTGCTGCTAGGAGAGCATGTCTTACGTATCAGGTTCACAACAAGCTCGAAATTTACAAACATTGAAAGGTGACCACAACCAAGATTAAGGGAGTTCTCGATGCCTAACCACAAATCTTCGAATTCAGTGACATAATTTGAGCAATAAAACTCCAACCTGTATGAAAGATTATGAATCCTTACTATAGGGGAAACCAAGATAATACCAGCCCCATTACCATCATTTGAGTGTTAACCATCTAAGTGCAAACGACACAATTCATCCTCTAAATCAATTCTTCCTAGAGGAATATTATCCTCTTCAACGAATATGGAATACACTCCTAGGTCTTATTCGATATAGTTTACACTAGATTGCGGAACACTCTCTATGTAGGGTGAAATTATCCCTTCTCTAAGGACTATGTTATTCTTCCCAATCCAAGGAATGGAAAAATGTATCCTGTCGAGCGAGAGGTATCCACCTGTTAGGGCTTGCCAATATCTCCCCAAGATAATCGAATAATTTCTTACAGGCATATCAATCACCTGAATGTTGAGGGTTGTCCTTATCTTAGGATGAGCGCATAAAACCAAGGTTACATCCTTAATCTCTCATATGGTTGTTTTTTGCAGACTATTATAGGAAAGCATGCTTTTGGCATTTTCGTTTATACAAGATAAGCCTAGATATTCCATAATAATCTTCGACATGACACTTGGGCCTGAACCACCATCAATGAGGCAACAGTGGGCGATTTTATCCATGATCTTTACAGAAATTTAAAAAGGTGGATTTTTTATAGGGTATCTGAATTTATGTACACCTACTTTATTTACAGAATAATCCTCTTTGCTTACCTCTTTGTAAATATTGGATACAATAGAAGCTTTTATTTCCATGAATTGTTTCAGATGCATTTGTTGTTCAGGGACAAAAACCATGTCTAGGAGGGTTGATTATGCATTGTTGTTGGCCAATTGATTCAAGATATTGTAATTGGAAGAGGGGGGAGGAGGAGTGATTCCTTGACTCTCAGGAACTTTTTGAACCTGGGGAATAGCAGCGATTGAAGATGAAATCATGTTAGAAGAACTACGAGGAGAGTCAATTTTTTCTTTTGGGGCATAGGATTTGTTCCTAGTATTGATGACCATGACATCTTCTTGCTTGGCGAAATCTAGGACAATGACAGTGGCCTCTGGTCATTTACCAAAGATCTTGTCTATGGAACTCTTACTTACCTCACATGTGGTTTCTTCATGGTGTTCCTCGTAGAAGTTACACCAACTCCGAGGCAGGATAGCCTTCGGCTAGAAATTATTTTCAACCAGACCTATAAAAGGAGGATAAGAAGAGGATGAAGGTCCAGGGGTGAGTGGGTTGACAATACCTTTCCACTCAAAAGATATCGTATGGTTGTTCATATATTGTACTAGCTGTAAGAGAGCGTACATATATGTCTGTCTAACTAATTCTCCCTCGGGTAGACTAGTTCATTCAAGTTGTTCCTCATACTCTAAACAAGTGTGCAGGGTGACATCGAGATTATCAATGGATTTTTATTCAAGCCTACAATGATAAGGAGAAGGCAATGCATTGTATTAATGCATGAAGGTGGCTTGGTTCTGGGGGAAGATAAGTTCAAGTATTTGATTATACATCTTGGTGAAACTCAAGTTGAAGGACCTGATGGTCTCACCATCTTTGTAAGTGACATTGTTGTACTCTCTTAACTTCTCAGAAGGAATTTTGGATTGCCCGTAAGTGGATCAAAACCAGTAAATCATATCCTCACAAGTAGACAAGATCTTAGGAGGAAGGTCAAAGAAATTGGTCCCAGCCTTTCCTTCCAAGGAATTGACAAACAGGCGCATGCAAGTGTCATTGTCGTTAGCCCCTATATTATGACAAGCATTCGAAAATGCCACTAGGTGTTCATTGGTACTGACTGTGTTATTTCCTGAAAACTTAGGCAAATGATCTTTAAACTTCAGAAACAGGAAAGTAGCAGGTGCTAGGTTAAGAAGAGAAGACACGTGCCATGGTGTGGTTGTGGCATCTTCTTTGAACTGAAAAAGGACATACCTTTTAATGAATTTGGTGGGGTTTGTAGTAGATTCGACTAGGATATGGTGGTTTCACAAGCAACCAATCATTGATGGCGATAAAGATTGGGAAGATGGATCACTTCCAGTGCCACCAGAGACACCACTAGATGCCATTCTATGGGTGAGAGGTGAGGAAAAGAAGGATGCATTGGATGAATCAGAAAAATTTCTCCTTACATCACTTTGTTGAGAAGATAACACAATGTTTCTCCTTCCTATTTTAGTAATACGATTGATTTCAGGTGACAATCCTCTTCTTCTTCTAGAAGAATGAGAATCTAAGGACATGAAAGAAAGGGCAAAACTAAAGAAACAAAGGTTATTGTTGATTTCTAGGTTTCCTATGTCTATCTTCCAATTATTCTTAGACACTAATATATCTCTTTTAGTTGCTTCCCAAGAATGGTTAAGATGAACACAGGTCCTAGCAGTGTCTAAAATTGTATGAAATAGGTTCAAAGCAATGTTCGTATGGTCTTCGAGACTGAGCTCAATATTGGGTTGTCTTGCAACAGGAACAATCATGAATAGAAAAGCAGTCAAAGAATCAAAACATAAAAGAAAGATGTATCGATGAAAAATCAAGTATAGAACTTAACCAGAGAGATATCGAAGATCTCCCTTGTATGGTCGCCAAATAAATGTTGAGGAAAAGATATGAATTGATCTTACTCAAGAATTTTCAGACTTTACTTGGCTAAAGTAAAGTAGATGGAAATATCACCCTACGTTTAAAGCCAACAAAAATATGCATCCTAACTGTAACATACCCACTATCTAAATTTAATTTTTCCAGTCCTATGTCGGACTCGAACCCCTAAATAACCATGGAGACCCAGTGTAAGCTGGCTCTTTCTCTCTCCTACATGGCCTTCTGCACCTTGCCCACAGTCTTCCCTGATCTTAATTTCAGGTTATCGAGGTTTCGTATTTCCCGTTATCAAGAGTCCTTGTACTCTGTAATTTTTGGTCACCGATGAACTCCTTTTTGGCCTTAACCCCTCCCTAGTTAGGCTTCTAGTCCACATGACCGTGCACTCAAAACCCCAGCCTTATAGCTTTCCTTTCGTTGGGGTTTCGGGCCTTCTAATATCAAACTGCAATTGCACCTTGGATCCGCGATCCTCCAATTCCCGATGCGCTCCAACGTTCGCTAGTCCCCTGGGCCAGTCTTTTGGGGTCCATATGACCTCCCTCTATATGATCGCCACCTTACCTCTCATCAGAGTTTCGGGGTTTTCAATGCCAAAGTGCATATGTCCACAGGATTCCCGATTCCTTGAATCCTGACTCTCCTGTTTGCTGACAACTATCCCCTTACGGTGGAACTATCCTCCTTCTATGATGGGATGATAGCTAGCCCCCACTCATCAGGGTTTCAGACTTCATGATTCCAAAATGCAGAGATTTCGTGACCACGGAATCCCCTATATGTCGATCCCCGACTTTCTTTGGATCTCTGACACGCATCCTAAATGGATGGATGGTCCAGGTTGAGCCCTGGTCCATGCGACCGCCTCTCGTATGACCACAGCCATATACTTCTATCGGGATTCCTCCTATCAGGGTTTTGACACTTGTGATGTACCAACAACTCAATTCACCGATCCCCGATTCCCGACATGTTCATCTGCCTTCCTAGCCTCCCTAGCTAGGTATTTAGTCCACGTGACCAATGTCTCCATGACCACAACCTTCCCTCTCATCGGGGTTTCGAACTTCGGTGTTTCACAATGTATGGACTTCTCGTCCCCATGATTCCCGATCCTCCGAATCCCGACTGACTGACAGCTGACTCCCACTTATCAGAGTTTCACAGTTCGTGATCCCACAATGCATAACTACTTTTTCATCAGGATCCCCGATATCCCGATGACCCAAACACCGATCGACAACTTCCTGTTGGACCCTTCCCTGATGGTGTCGATTGTTGCCATGTGTCCTCCTCAAGCTGGATGGTTCTGATCTCTCTGGGATTTCGAGAGTGGTAATGTCCCAATTCCTTTGACCTCAGGAACTCCAATTTCCCAAATACCGATATCTCGATGAAGATCGGAACATCTGCCTGGTGTAAGAAGGGTTAAACCCCATGCACCTCCTATCTGATCTGACGGTTCATGGGTAAATGGGCCAAGATATAATGGCCTAGATCCATTCCTCCCGCGCACACTCCAGAGAATAGACTCCGAGTATCTTAATCCGGTCCAACGACTGATGTGATTTTTGAATGAGATTCAATGGCTCAGATTATTCCTCCTTATGTATTCCTCCACTACTTCGTGGATGTGGAAGATCAATGATTCAAATGTCCTCTTGGACCTTTGGATATATGATCCTGATTTCCTCGTTGTTCACAAAGGTAGAGAGGAAAATGGGCAACGTACATAATTCCCTGGTTAGTTCCATCAATCTAACGGTCGTGATTGGCTATGGGTCACCCGATGGGATCTCATTCATTGATTTGTTACATATCCCTACACTGCTACCTCAGAACCTTAAGAGGGTCATTCCTCCTCGTACAGGTCAGACTTGCGTGTTCAAGTCCCTTTTCTGGGTTCTTGGAGAACCTTTCTAAGGAGGGAATCTTTGTGAAGAGGTCTATACCGGGGCATTTCCAGAGGTAGATAAGGGTAAACAACTTCCCGAAAATGGGTTGGAAGCCTAACTTCGTTCGACTCATGCCTAATTAAATTCATTTATAAACATAAGCCATGCATGGTCCTTCCGTTATAAGCATATATCTAACATTACTTATCAAAAACATTGCACAGACATTCTTATACACTAATTGTTCACCATTTCACAGGTTATGAGCATATATGTCAACATATGAATTTCAAAATGCAATATGAATAAAACACTTATCAAAAATAACTTTAGAAGCAGGTCTAACTACTGAGAGGGGTGCTCGTTTCCACCCAACCGTAGGCGTAGCGACTTCTAGCGGATTTACCACTAGCCACCCTTGAGCTGAGACCACGATGCTTTGAGACTGTCTCTCTCTCTGTCTGCCAGTGACCAGGAGCAAAGGTTGCTATCCTTCCTCTATGCTATCACCCACTCTGCATAATGCCAGAGTTCCCCTCACGTCTGCCCTCCTAATCGATTCTGCCATACAGCTTATCCTCTTGCGAGGTTGCGTGTGGCACGATTACCCTCGCCCTGATCAGGCTTGATGGCTCTATGGATGGGTGGTTCACCATCCCATCCCTCATCAAGCCATCCTCCTACAAGCCTGCGAGGCATTGAATTTCAGGACCAGCGAGCCGCTTTTGATTCTCCAGGCCAGTGGAGTCCAAATATGGTATTTAATTCTTGGTGGAAGTTAACGCCACCTTTTTAGGTTCCTTCCACCGCCATCGTGGTCTCTTTTCTACACATCCCCTCTCAGCAGTTCTGCAATAACTTCAAAATGTCATTCACATTTATGAGTTTTCCATAGTTCTTGGCCAGTCCATTTATATTTACAAACTGGGGGAAACATGGTGTTACAATTCCCTCCCCCTTAAAAAGGAACATCGTCCTCGATGTTCTTATCTAATAACATGAATTGCATGTATAGAAGTAAACAAAATCGGATATGCCTGTCTCATGGCATCTTCCATATCCCATGTAGCCTCATCTGGACCAAAATGTTTCCACTGCACCTTGACCTATGCAATGGTTCTGTTTCAGAGTGGGGTTTCCTTTCTTTCCAGTATGCATTGGGGTTCCAGTAGAAATTCTCCCTCTGGTTCCACCTGGATCACAGACCAGTCAATTATATGATTTGCATCATGTACATATTTCTTCAATAATGAAACATGGAAAACATTATGTGCTTTTATTGTGGGATGGAGTGCTAGCCAATAGGCTACAAGTCCAACTCTATCTAGAACCTCAAAGGGTCCACAATACCGGGGTGCCAATTTGGCATAGGCTCCCATTTTGAGGGAACTCCTTTTGGGATTGATTCTGAGCTATACATGGTCTCCCATTTTGAACTCTTTTGGAGTTCTCTTTTGATCAACGTAACTTTTCTGTCGGTTCTGAGCGACCTTCAGATTTTGTTTTATCTGAGTCACTTGTTGTTCCATCTTTTTCAACATATCAGGTCCAATATAAATCCTATTTACATGGTTACTCCAGCTGACTGGAGTATTACACGGCCTACCATAGAGGACCTCGAAGGGACTCATCTTTAAGGATGCTTGGTAGCCATTGTTGTAAGAAAAATTCTACCAATGGTAGGTAGTCTTCCCATTTCCTGGGTTGATGCATCACATGCATCCTTAACATATCCTCTAATATTTGATTCACTCTTTTTGTCTATCCATCAGTTTGAGGGTGATAGAAGGTGCTAAACAACAATTTAGTCTCTAATCCTTCCATCAGTGATTTCCAGAAATTGGAAGTAAATTTGGTGTCTCTATCAGATATTATCTCCCTCGACATACCGTGTAGTCGGAATACCTCTTTCATGAATATCTGGGCGATATCTATCGCCTTGTAGGTTTTCTTAATGGGGATGAAATGAGCAGACTTTCTCATTTTATCCACCACCACCATAATGACATCATTCTGTTTGGTTGAAGTCGGTAATCCAGTGATGAAATCCATGGAGATGGTTTCCCATTTCCATTCTGGGATGGGTAAAGGGTGTAGTAGTCCTGCTGGGTGTCGATGTTCTTCTTTAACCTGCTGGCATTCTATGCATTGGGCCAAATATTTGGCTATGTCCCTCTTCAAGCCAGGCCAATAAAATTGTTTCTGGGTGGAAGTAATCATTTTCTGGTCTCCTGGGTGACTGGTGTAGGGTCTTTTGTGTAGTTCATCCATGATGAACCTCTTCAAGTCATCACAATTGGGAATGTACAGTCTATCTCTGTAAGTGATCAGGCCTCCTACGGTCATCTGATAGCCTTCATATTTTACTCCAATGGGTTCTTGTTGTAGGTACAAGGTCACATTTCGAATGAAGGGATCTATTTCTTGTGCCTTCTTGAATCTGTTCTTGACATCTGTCTCACAGGTACTCACCGCTGCCAGGTGAATCATTCTCATGGTCCTTCTAAGGGCATCGACCACCCTATTTTCTTTCCCTTTGATGTGTTTGATTTCAAATTCGAACTCACTAAGGAGGGCCATCCATCTAGCTTGTCTAGCATTGAGCTTTGGTTGATCAAACAAATACCACAATCCACAGTGATCCGTCATAAGTACAAATTTCCTTCCCAGGAGGTAATGCCTCCACATTTTCTAGGCATGCACTATGGTATCCAGTTCTAGATCATGAGTCACATAATTGACCTTGTGTTAATTCAATTTTAGGGATTCATAACATATCACCTTTCCTTCCTGCATAAGGACTCCTCCGAGGCCTTCCTTACAAGCATCCATGCACACAAGGAAGTCAGCTTCTAGGTCGGCGATTTTCAACATAGGTGCATGGGTTAGTAGGTGTTTCAAGATTTGAAATATTTCTTCACATTGCTGTGTCCATAGGAATTTCGTCCCCTTCTTCTGGAGGGCAGTGATTGGACAACCAATCTTGGAGAAATATTTTATAAATCTCCTATAGTATCCTGCCAATCCCATAAAGGATCTGATGTCTGAGACAACCTTTGGGGTAGGCCATTCCATGATAGACCTGATCTTGTCAGGATCTACTACTACCCCTTCCTCGGACAAAACATGTCCCAAGTAATGTATTTGCTTCTGAAAGAAGTCACATTTACTGAATTTGGCATAGAGTTGATACTCTCTTAGCACTTGCAGCACAAGTATAAGATGCTCTTCATGTTCTTCTCTATTCTTAGAGTAGATTAAAATGTCATCAATAAAGACTAGTACAAATTTATCTAAAAATTTACTGAGTACATTTTTCATTAAGCACATGAAAGTGGCAGGGGCATTGGTTAACCCAAATGACACTACCACAAACTCATAGTGACCATACTGTGTCCGGAAAGTGGTTTTATGGATGTATTCACCCTTGATTCAGACTTGATGGTATCCCGACCTCAATTCAATCTTTGAGAAAATAGACGCACCTCCCAACTGATTGAAGAGATCATCGATCCTTGGCAAGGGGTATTTGTTCTTTATGGTTACTTTGTTAAGTTGTCTGTAATCTATGCACAGTCTAAGGGTGCCATCCTTCTTTTTCACAAACAGGACAAGTGCTCCGCATGGGGACACGCTGGGTCGAATATAACCCTTGTCCATCATTTCTTTCAATTGCAGTTTGAGTTCAACTAACTCAGGTGTGCTCATCCGGTAGGGTGTTCTAGACACCGACACCACTCCTGGTGCAAGTTCTATTGAGAAGTCAATATCTCTTCTCGGAGGTAGACCCGGTACCTCATCTGGAAACACATCTCTCTATTCTCTAAGGATAGGGTGATCATTAGGGTTGGGTTTAGCGCCTTCGATTGTTTTTAGTACCTGTATTGCATATAGGGGACATCCCTTTCGGCAATACTTTCTCATTTGCAGGGCTGATATTTGCCTCTCCGAGACTAGTTTTCAGATCCCTTGAAGGGTTAACCTGTTTCCTTCTTTGCTCACACATTATAAGGTTTTATGGTAACAATACAATTTGGCTTTATGGGCAGCCAGCCAGTCCATACCAATCAACAGGTCGTATGATCCCAGGGGTAATATATTAAGGGTTGTTTGGGTGGGTAATTCACCTAACATTAATTGGCAGGCTAGTATGAACTCTACTACCTTTCTTTTGGTGCCAGTGGCTAACTGTACCAACCATGGTTTAGTTTGTTTTTGTGGCTGTAGTTTACACTTGTCAATAGCTCTAGGGGCTATATAGCTTAAATTTGAACCAGGGTCAATCAAAACAGACACCAGATGGTTGGAAATCATACCTTCTATTTCCACCACTGAAGCCTGGTGGTCAGCTTGGTTATTATCCAAGGCTACATAAATCTACAACACACTCCTTGCCACATCATTGACTATGGTAGCTTCCTGTATGTTATAAATTTTCCGACTGTTCTGTTGTCGGTGTGGACAGTCTCTTAGGAGATGCTCTTCTCTGCAACCCCAACATTTCAGAGGTTCTTTCTTTGGGTTATTAGTCTTTACTGGTATAGGTCCAGAAGTTTTATTTCCATCCACCGAGGGAAATTTTTGTTGGAGTACACTTCAAGTTGGAAAGTTCATTCTGTGGTTCTTCTTGTAGTTTTTAAATCCTGAGGATTTGATCCCCTTTTTCTAAAATCTTGAACCACTCTTCTGTTTCCAAAATCCACGAGACTCTGCCCAATGCCCATATTGTTCATGACAATATGTTGCCTTTCGTATAGTGTCTTCTAATGTCTTTGGCTCATCAAATTAAATTCAGTTTCGGTATTCCTTGGGTAGCCCACTGATGAAGCGTTGTGCCTTCACCTTCTCTGCTTTGATGTAGGGTACATATCTCAATAAGTTGAGGAATTTGTTGACATATTCCTCCATAGTAAGTTGTCCCAATTTGAGTTCATAAAACTATTTATCCTTCTCGTTGAAATATCTTTCCGACAAATACTTCTTCTGGAAATACCTCTCGAACCATTTCCAAGACAGGTCCTCCTCCCGGACCCCTTTCATGTTCTTAAGATCTTCCCACCAAATGGAAGCTTTTCTGTTCAGGTTGAAAGTGGCCACTCGGGCCTTCAAGTTCTATGAAAAGTCATGGAATCTGAAGTATTTCTTCAGTCCAAGTAGCCAGGCCTTGGCTTCCTCTCCCTTATTTATCTCACCGTCGAAGGAGGGAGGTTTGGCCTTCCTAAATTCCTCAAATTTATGACTCTTGGAAATCTTTTGCTTCTTTTGTTTTCTACGAGAACAGGAACTGATTCTGCTGCTGGAAGAGCCTTCTGAATCGCTAGCTTCCTTCTCAGTGGAATCCTCTAACACCAGTCCTTTACCTCTGGGGTGGACCTTCCTTGATGTTCTTCTCTCAGTGTGGCCACTGACACGACCATGATTCTACATCTCAGGTTCATGCTACATTTGTCATTGTAGGTCGGATAAGCTCTGCAGTAGAACTACATTAATTTTGGTTTTCTTTTCTTGTTCTTTCATCATCTTTTCATTATCAGCCTTGTAGCTTTTCAACTCAACCATGAGACTCCTCACAGTCTCGGCTAGGTCTGGAGGGGTTCCTATTGATCTTCTCTCATCAGACTCCTTGTCTCTGTTGTGGTAGCCTTATCCCACCTCTTGGTGAGTCACCATACTCTGCGTTTGTAGATTCCCACGGTTGATCGTCCGCTTGAGTGAAAAGACAAACATTGGCTGTTAGTCAAGAGTTAAATTCATTTTTATAAATTGTGCATAAATTCATAACTTTCTTTCACTTGCATACACAGTCGGGTTCTCATTTTCCAAGTTTTTTTTTTTTTTTAATCCTGGACAAGAGAGTTAAGTCAGGGGATTACTCCTCATAGGAGTGTTTTGAACGAGGTCTATGCACGACTTGTGCATGAGCCCAATCAGGCCGAGTGTTGTAACCATGCTCTGATACCACTTTGTAACATACCCACTATCTAAATTTAATTTTTCCAGTCCTCTGTTAGACTCGAACCCCTAAAAAACCGTGGAGAACCAGCATAAGATGGATCTTTCTCTCTCCTACACGGCCTTTTGCACCTTGCCCGTAGTCTTCCTTGATCTTAATTTCAGGTTATCGGGGTTTCTTCTTTCCTGTTACCAAGAGTCCTTGTACTCTGCAATTCTTGGTCACCGATGAACTCCTTTTTGGCCTTAACCCCTCCCTGGCTAGGCTCCTAGTCCACATGACCGTGCACTCAAAACCCCAGCCTTATAGCTTTCCTTTCATCAGGGTTTTAGGCCTTCTAATATCAAAGTGCAATTGCACCTTGGATCCGCGATCCTCCGATTCCCAACGCACTCCAACGTTCGCTAGTTCCCTGGGCCAGTCTTTTGGGGTCCATACGACCTCCCTCTATATGACCGCCACCTTACCTCGAATCGGAGTTTTGGGGTTTTCAATGCCAAAGCGCATATGTCCACGGGATTCCCGATTCCTCGAATCCCGACTCTCCTGTTTGCTGACAGCTGACCCCTTACGGTGGCACTATCCTCCTTCTCTGATGGGCTGACAGTTGGCCCCCACTCATCGGGGTTTCGGACTTCGTGATTTTGAAATGCAGAGATTTCATGACCACAGAATCCCCGATATGTCGATTCCCGAATTTCTTTGGATCTCCAACATGCGTCCTAAATGGATGGACGATCCAGGTTAAGCCCTGGTCCATGCGACCACCTCTTGTATGATCGCAGCCATATACTTCTATCGGGATTCCTCCTATCGATGTTTTCACACTCGTGATGTACCAACAACTCGGTTCACTGATCCCCAATTCCCGACACGTTCCCCTGCCTCCCTAGCCACCCGGGCTAGGTCTTTAGTCCACGTGACCAATGTCTCCATGACCACAACCTTCCCTCTCGTTGAGGTTTCTAACTTCGGTGTTTCACAATGTATGGACTTCTCGTCCCCGTGATTCTTGATCCTCCGAATCTCGACTGACTGACAGCTGGCTCCCACTTATCGGAGTTTCACAGTTCACGATCCCACAATGCATAACTAATTTGTCATCAGGATCCTCGATATCCCGATGACCCAAACACCGATAGACAACTTCCCGTCAGACCCTTCCCTAATGGCGCTGATTGCTGCCACGCATCCTCCTCAAGTTGGACGGTTCTTATCTCTCTGAGATTTCGAGACTGGTAATGTCCCGATTCCTTTGACCTTAAGAACTCCGATTTCCCGAATACTGATATCCCAATGAAGATCAGGACGTCTACCTGGTGTAAGAAGGGTTAAACCCCATGCACCTCCTATCCGATCTGATGGTTGACAAGTAAATGGGCCAAGATCTAATGACCTATATCCATTCCTCCCCTGCACACTCTAGAGACTAGACTCTGAGTATCTTAACTCTGTCCAAAAACTGGCGGGATTTCTGAATGAGATTCAACGGATCAGATTATCCCTCCTTATGTATTCCTCCACTACTTCGTGGATGTGGAAGATCAATGGTTCAAATGTCCTCCTGGACCTTGGGATCTACGATCCCAATTTCCTCGTTGTTCACAAAGGTAGAGAGGAAAATGGGCAAGGTACGTAACGCCCTGGTTACTTCCATCAATCTAACGGTCGTGATTGGCTATGGATCACCCGATGAGATCTCATTCATCGATTTTTTACATATCCCTACACTGCTACCTCAGAACCTTAAGAGGGTCATTCCTCCTTGTACAGGGTTAATGAGACTTGTGCGTTCAAGTCCCTTTTCTGGGTTCTTGGAGAACCTTTCTAAGAAGGGAATCTTCATGAAGAGGTCTATACCGGGGCATTTCCAGAGGTAGATAAGGGTAAACAGATTCCCGAAAATTGGCTGGAATCCTAACTTCATTCGACTCATGCCTAATTAAATTCATTTATAAACATAATCCATGTGTGGTCCTTCCGTTATAAGAATATATCTAACATTACTTATCAAAAACACTGCACAAACATTCTTATACAGTAATTGTTCACCATTTCACAGGTTATGAGCATATCTGTCAACATATGAATTTCAAAATGAAATATGAACAAAACACTTATCAGAAAGAACTTCATAAGTGGGTGGGACTACTGAGAGGGGTGCTCGTTTCCACCCAACTGTAGGCGTAGCGAATCCTAGCGGATTTACCACTAGCCACCCCTGAGCTGAGACCATGATGCTTTGAGACTATCTCTCTCTCTGTTTTCCAGTGACCAGGAGTGAAGGTTGCAATCCCTCCTCTCTGCTATCACCCACTCTGCATAATGCCAGAGTTCCCCTCGCGTCTACCCTCCTAATCGCTTTTTCCATATGCCTTATGCTCTTGCGAGGTTGCGTGTGGCATGATTACCCTCGCACTGATCAGGCCTGATGGCTCTACAGATGGGTGGTTCACCATCACATCCCTCATCAAGCCATCCACCTACCAGCTTGTGAGGCATTGAATTTTAGTGCCAGCAAGCCGCTTTTGTTTCTTCTGGCCAGTGGATTCCAAATACGGTATTTAATTCTCGGTGGAAGTTAACGCCACCTTTTCAGGTGCCTTCCACTGCCATCGTGGTCTCTTTTCTGCACATCCCCTCTCAGCAGTCCTGCAATAAGTTCAAAATGTCATTCACATTTATGAGTTTTCCATAGTTCTTGTCTAGTCCAATTATATTTACAAATTGGGGGAAACAGGGTGTTACACTAACTCACAACTATTAATTACAAGTGCTTAGGCTAGTTTTTTATCAAGAAAAAGCTTGCTGGAAATTCACTTTTTATGTATTTTTATGAAAATATCAGTTGCTGGAAACAAATATAAGAACATAAGTAGACACACCAAGATCATAATAAATATAGTTGAGACATAAAAAAATCCTTTATTTCATTCCAATCCATCAAAGATTCATTGTCTTTACAAAACTTCATAAGAAATATTGGACCAAAGTCAAACTTAGAAATCCCTGATAAAACATACAGAAGGACTTCTGACAGAAAACCAAAACTAAACTCTAAAAGTTAGATCATCTTTCCACAGATTGTTGCCCACTCGAATCTTCACAATATCCTTTATCAGTCATTTGAATTAATTCACAAACAAACAAGACTACATAGACTATCAAAGATAGATCAACAACTCTAAAGAACAAGTGTCTGAATGATTTGATTCAACCCTGAATATTGTTGTCTACAATAAGACCCTTCTATCACAAAATAAAATTAGGCTATGATGACTATATGAATGAATGATAGTTGAACTATCTCAACATAAACTCAAAGAGAAAACCTTAGCATGCTTTGTGCTTCTATCCTCCTCTTGTTCCTCGCCTTAGTTCATATTTTAACAATTTAGAATTGGTTAGAGTACTTGAACTAACTTATTAGTTAAGATAACATAAGGAATTAACTAACTTTAGCTAAGGAAGGGGGAAAAATTAATAATCATAATAGGTTCATAATTAAATAATAAATAATAGGTGGGACCTCCTTATGACTCCCCTAGTTACAACAATCATTACATCATAACATAATCCATTTGTTAAACAAACACACCCCTTTTGTCTCCCTTCAAAACATATTTTCCTTTGACAATTTTATCTCATAAAACTTGAAAATAATTCAAAATAATACTCATATATCCAAAATAAGACCTGTTGTCCAAAACAAAACGTGATTTCCAAAATCCATGGAGTCCGCTGTCATAAAACAATAAATGACATAAAAATTAAAACCCATATTTTCTAGTCTATGAATCAACCCTTCCTTGGTTCTTGTTGTCATCTCCTGGTTTCCATGAAATTGCCTTGATTTGGGCAGAGCCTTTAGGCTTTATCTCACTAATCATATGTGAAAAATCATCCCTCAGATGAATCCATGAAGACATGGATTTGCGAGAGTCATTGGAGGGTTAGGAAGGCGCAGCGACAACTTTTCCTTTATCAGGTACATGGTGGGATTCAGTCTTGAATCTCCTGCTACCATCGGAGGATTGCACTGGCAAGTGGCTATGGGTAGCTTGGGAAATGGGGTTCAAAGGTGGGGGAGAAGGAAAGGTTAATTTTGGCCAGCAATGGTGTTGGGAGATTGTCGGGTGAACAATCTCCTGCCACCCATCATTTTTTGGGACTTCAGGTTGTAAAGAGACATGAGGAGGCACATGTATACCGGGGCACTTGCAGGGATTGGAAAGGATTCCTTTCAGGCCTTGGTTGGACCATTCCCTGTCCAATATAATTAAAGAACCAAACATGGACCAATTGGCCAAGCTCTTCAGAATCAACATCAAAATGTATTGAGAACCTAGGCCTCCTTGGGCCTTAGTTCCAGTTACCTCTACCTCTGTTTCCTTAACCATGGCTTCCATGACTGAAACAACTCATCCTGCATATGTTAACAATTGGAAAATAGTATTTTAAATAACCATGCATGACAACTCCTTACAAATATGAATTAGATTTGGCTCATAATGTATCAGGCTCATGCAATCCAATCCATACAAATTGTTCTAATGTTAATCAATGAGAAGGGGGGTGGAAGAAATGTTCAGGGATACATGAGGGGTTTGTAATTTGAGAAAAAATGATAAAATGAAAGGAAAGAGATATGGTCACTGCTCAATGATAACAACAATCAACTGTAAGGAAACCAATAAACCTCACTGCAATCCACACAAAATTCTACCATTTCTATCCAATATAACACATAAATTTTCTTAACTGTGATCAATATCAGAATAGGGAGTGGAAAATGAATATGGGATATGTGAGGGGGTTTTAATTAGTGGAAAACAAGATAATGAGAGGGGAAAATAAAAGTTTACTATTCATGATATTAATCAATCAATCCATAACATCAACCAACAATCAGATGATTGAGTAGTAATTCTTGTGTATTTAACTAGTTCACTGTCCAATAATAAAATATCCAATACAAAGCCGTTACGAAACACAAGTACTTCACAAAAATTTTAAGAGGTTTTGTTCCTTTTATTCATACAGTCTTCATGTTATAACATTCAACAACAACACTCAATATGTAACCATTAACATCCATCATTTCCATACATTTCCCCAATGCACGTCTGTGTTTGAAAGTAGTGTTTCCAAAAAATAATAATGAAGACTCTACTTTTGTTAATAGATCCAATCGAGATCTTGTAATGATATCCATTACCATACATATATATGCAGTAGAAAGATCAAAATGATAAATACCTCACATGTCACGCTTGAAAGGAAAATGACTATAACCAACAGTCATCATTTATACACAGTCTATGCACGAGTAAATTTCCAAAACCCTCTAACCATGTCACTGTGTAAAAATTATCTCAGTTCGACTTAAAACTAAGCCAAATATTCCACAAAAATGTCATCAACATTGATCAATTTCAAAAATACAAAGGCACTTAGAGTTCATGGGTATCACTGGGCATACAAAGCAAGACATCTATATTATACACGATGCACAACTGAGAGGATTCCACGGTGTCATAATTCCCATAACCACAGAACAATATATAACCACAATATAACTCGAAAAAAAACTTCAGTCTCAGCCATTTATTCAGTCACTTGTCATTGACCAGGCCGCACACATTCAAGTGTATTCTACCAATGACAAGAGATGCAGTAAACATATCCAATCCAAACTTCTAATTATCATAACATCACCTATAGGATGTGACATGCGTGAACCACACCAAAACCCTGTAACTAATGCCAACCACCATATGAATATCATAAGCACCATTCTAACGACTGTAATAATTCCCATAACCACACAACAATATATAACCACAATATAACTTGAAAAAAAACTTCAGTCTCGACCATTTATTCAGTCACTTTTCATTGACCAGGCCGCACACATTCAAGTGTATTCTACCAATGACAAGAGATGCAGTAAACATATCCAATCCAAACTTCTAATTCTCAGAACATCACCTACAGGATGTGGCATGCGTGAACCGCACCAAAACCCTGTGACTAATTCCAACCACCATCGGAATATCATAAGAACCATTCTAACGACTGTAATATAACCAACAATTGGACATTGTGGTAAGGGAAACAATAGACCAACAAGCGTGATCACAGTGTATACCAAGAACCAAAACAAAAATGATAGAGGCCCTTTCATAACAAAAAACTGGTTCTTTGACAACAAGTTGGCGACTATGACCCTTAGAAGTGCAATTGGAAATGCGAGGCTCATGCAATTGTCAGAGAGGTAGTGGCCAAAAACCATGCTAACACGACTGCTAAACGAATCATGGGTGAGCCCACATTCAAAGTAATAGAACAAATGATCGCAACATTCTTGACAAACTTCTTATGCAACTTTATTCTGGAGGATTTAGGGGTTTTCACAGTGGCCATCTCAGGAGGGAGGGGGGAACCGACTTTGATGGAACTTTGGGCTAAAGGGACGTGCTCAAGGAGGACCATGATACTCGTAGACGGGAGACATTTCTTTGACAAAGTTTGACAAGGTTCTAGTTAAACCCCAAAATTGCAAAGACAATCATCTAGACAACTTTTTTAAAAGAAAACCCTTTATCAAAACACAGTGGTAACAAAGCTTTCACCAAAGAAGACCATGAACTCACAACAATTATACATACAACCATTGATTTTCCATTCAAATCCAAAACCACACAGTTGCAACACTTAGGACAACACAAACCCAAACAACTAAGCCAAAAACATTTCATAACCAGAGTGAATTCAAGAATGGACAAAAGAGACATACCTTTCAATGGAAAACCTTAAGACGAGGAGCGACCTAGTGGTTTCACCCTACTGAAAATTCGAAGCATGAACACAACAACCAAATCAAACAATAGTCTGATGAGGGTGGTAGCCAATGGGAAGGGTAAAGGTGACGTGCAGTAAATGCACATCGCCTCCACTCACATCACATTTACTCCATAGTACATGCCAACAAGCTTCCCATTAACACCATTAATCAACCAATGGATCGATAATATAACCACATTTAAACCATAACATAATCAAAGTTCCACAATTCAACCATTGCATCATTACCTTGCCAAATGTGCCACCCATGTCATAAATCAAATAATTCACTTGACAACTATACAATAGAATCATCACTAACAACGTAATGAACATAAGAAAATGCAAGCCGCTACTTTTATGGGCCACCAAGGTTCGTAACACATCCATATCAGCTACCGATTGCATCAACCAATGCATAACCATTGTATTATATACTTTTCAAAATACGCCACGAAAATTTCCACCATATGTATATAAAATGTAACTTAACAATATTTCATAGCCATTTTCTTGTTAGTTAGGAGTTTACCACTATCAACAAGCATTTTCATCTATATAGTGTTGCATAACTAGGTCTCTCTTGTACCATATATAGTATTTTGTTTTCCTCAAATGTCTTTTGCGATTTTCACTAACATTTGTTGTGTAGGTGCGAGAAGAACAAATACCATAATGAATATTAGGTTGTAGTATCATGAAATAACAAAATCCCAAAGATTAACTAATGTCAACCATATTCTCATAAATCGTGTAAAACTTTGTAGCTCATCATCATAACCTGAACAGACCTGATATTCAAAATTCCAAAAGGGTCCCACCTACTAGCATTATTTAGTCTTATATACTAATAGGCTTAGCAACACTTTGCGAGAAAATTTTACATTGACATTTTCAATCATCAACACACTTTACCTATGATATAGAACTCAACATGAATGCTGAATATGGGCAATAAATGATGAGGGCGTGCTAACCAATTTTGTTCTTATGCAATCCATCACATTTGATGTGCAAGAGTGAATCCATAATCTAATTTTCGCACTAAAATCTTCTACTTAATCAAATATGTATATTTCTAAATCCATACTATGTAGATTTCTAAAGATAAGCTCTCTACAACCTTTCTACAATGGTCATTTATTAGCAAGGATGAATTCTACATCTCTCTTTCATTTGTAAGCATCTATTCCAATGGAAGTTTGTCAAGTCCCCACTAATGACTTCAATTTTATTCATACCATGTCAATAGAGGTGCTACGCAGCAACTTTCTCAAAATAGGACAAGATAATCCATAGTTTCATTCGGAATATCAACAAATTCATATACATTTGGAGACCTCCATGTCACACGTGATACCTTGCATCACAACAAACATGCTTTGATGGATGAGGCTGAAGTAACCGAATCAAGATTTGAATATATCTAGTCACTAACATAGGAAGCCAATATTGAGATTGAAGAAACAGTGTGAGATGAGAGCATTACAACTACAACTAAGAGAATTCACACTTTTCTTTGATGCTTCGGAGAGTAAAAGAAAAAATTAGAAGGATTAGTTACAACAAATCATACATATATAGATTCAAAGATAATGGGACTAATGGGGAAATTAACACTTCAATACAATCTATGGAATAGTTCAGGTACATTTCATTATTGAGATGGAGAAAAATAGAAAAGTCCATCACAAAACACATAATTGATGAACATTGTCAAACTTATGGAACTCTATTAAAGAAATTGTGTGCAAGTATTAGAGACTAAGGTTGATCAACTAATTGTTCATTCCCAAAGAAAAAAAAGTTGGTTGAAATCTAGAGAACCAATAAACAATTAGATCAAATATTTATATTCTTGTCAAGGAACAAGCCCAACTTCACCAATTATGATCAATTGCACAAAAAATATATACAACCTTCCAAAAATTACAAACATTAGCCAACACAGAGTGCAACTCTATTAAGAAGATGAGGCTTGAATGAAATCTAGAACAAGCACAAACATTTATGGAAGGAACAAACATACTACTGGCTAAATGGTCAAAACAAATTTACAAACATTTGAACAATCCAAATAATTGGTATCGAAGGAAGTGATTTGAACATGTGTTGTTGAGGCTTGTTGATCCATTGGTTTGAAAATGGAAATAATGAACTTAGCAAACAAATAATCAAAATGGGGAGTAGAAGGACATCTAGAGGAAAAATAAATTATAGAAAAAGGTATGGATGCCAACAATGAATGTAAGGGATGTAATACCTACTTCTGAGAAGACCCAAAGAAAGGACAAGTATTTTTGAACAGGTGATGTGGATCATTGTTGTGATTGAAGTTGAATGGGGTGAAGCCAATTATTTCCCCATTACCTAAAATTGTTGTCTGAATGTTGTTGGGCACACATTTTCCATAATGGGGCGAAGAAACCTAAGTCGTTTATTGCCTCAAACAACCTCCAATCACAACACTCACCCCAGTGCTAGATTTTTTATGCCGTGAGACCTTCGGATGGCCCCACCTCTATGAGACATATCCTAAATTCTCCAACACCTACCAGATGTTGGGTGCAAACACAATTGTCACTAATTTCCATCTTTAAGATGGGTTATTGTGTGATCTTGGCCATCTATGAATTCCATCAAGTGAACGAAGCATATTTTTGAATCCCACTATAGTCAGTTGGAAGGACACTTCATCATGGAAAAGATAATGGCAGTGTTGTAGTGGCATTTCTACTAACTGAAACTTTGACAATATGTCAGCAAGTATATCTAGTCTAGCACTGCCTATGTTATTTCCAAATGGACCACTAAGAAATAAGGCATGTACACTCCTCTTCCTACTTCGAACATGCCCTGAGAATCCATATCATTGGAATACATGTTGGTACTTCCATCCACCAAGAAGGGAGCTGACTGTGTCTTCGTGGTTGTTGATTGTTGTTCAAAAATGACGATTTTGGTTGCCTGGAAGAAGAGAATCACAGTGGAGGCAACTGCCAAGATCTTCTTTGAATGAGTGTTGGTACACTTTGGGATCCCATAAACGATTATCTCATATCGGGACAATAAGTTCCTCAACACATTCTGGTCAAGCCTCTGATCATTTTTGGACACTAAGCTCACCAGGTCCACTTCCTTCCACCCACACATGGATGGTCAAATGGAGGTTTCCAACTAGATGATTGTGAAAATCCTGCAGATGTACAATTCCAATCACCCTCACACTAGGGATGAGAGTCTTCCTTATTTTCAACAAATATACAACAAAACCATACATAGCTCAACCAACCACAACCCCTTCTAGGTGGGGTTTGGATTTCAACCATTGGGTCCCATGGTTGTTGCACTACCCCTTGCAGTGACCTAGGTAGACTCATCACATGCTCCAACTAAATATAACAAAGCCACCCAGTTCATTGAGAAGATCAAGAACATCTGCCAATAGGTTCAGGATAATTTACAGTAGTCCAATTCCAAGTACAAGAAGCACCATGATCAACACCGGATGCCACACTAGTTTCAGGTGGGAGACAAATTTTGGTTTCACTTATAGAAATAACACCTTACATGGCCTCATTGGAAGATTGGTTCACTCCATTATGGACCTTACACCATCACCATGTTTCTAGGTGACAATTCTTTTGAGCTGAACCTTCCCCCCTTCTTTGGCTTGCACCCAATGTTCAATGTGGACCTCCTTCGACCCTATTTTCCACCATTATTGGACACCTTAGATATAGTGGAATAGTTGACACCAACAGAGCTCAAACTTGACTGCATGGAACAAGCATCCACTTATCAGATCATGGACACACAAGTCAAGGGTACTCGCCAACAGAGGGTCCATCTTTATCAGGTTGTCAAAGCAAGGCATCTCTTGCAGCAAGGCAAGTGCCTGACCTAAGGCCAAATTAAGCACAAATTTCCTCATATTATGGGGGAACTCAACGCAATGGAGACCATTTCTTCCTCAAGGGAGATTATTGATCTAGGAGGTTCTCGGTGGCCACCCAAATTTTCTAACTGACTCAAAACAATTTTTTGGCAACTTACTATTTTTAGTAGCTTTTTGGATGCTAAACTTCCAGGGCCATTTTGAGAGACTAAACGACATTTTTTCATGATTGGTCACCTCAAAGATAATTGAAAATTTTGATTGATCCCCCTAAATGAATATCTTTTCAAAAAAATTCCAATGAGCTATCGTGCGCCCTAAAAGGATATCGTATGCAAAAATTACAAACCTAGGAAATTTATGTACTAGCTTACCCAAATGGGGCCCACATGATTTTTGGTTCTTCATCTGATATGGTTAGGCTTTTGGATTTCTAGGGTTTTGGAATTCATGTTTATTGTAAAAAGGCCTTTAGATCCTCGTTGTATTCATATTCTTGTGAATGAACATATCCGTCACAACTCTTCTCAAAGATAATCTGCCACCATTTTAGCGAGCTTGTTCTCATTCTGCATTTTATATTTTTCACCATATTTCTTATTTAATAGAATTCAAGTTTTATTGTATATCTATTATTTTTCATTGTCTCTATGTTAATATTATAAATATGTGGTTTCATTTTTCTCCACTCATAAATACAGAACATCGATGTTCTTCCATCTCTTCCTAGAACAACTTTGGACTATCAATGGATAATAAGTGGAGGGGTTGGGGGTCCAACTTGAGGGCTAGGGTGAATAGTGAATGAATGTATTTTGGTTTGGAAATTGATCACCATATTCGATTATTTATTTATTTCACAAGCTTCCAACCTTCTGGTTGGGAGGTACATCATGACTAATTCTCTAATTTCCTCTTTGAGACCATTGTTGAACATTCTTTAAAAAATGAATCAAACATATTTGTTGTGCATACTGTCAGTTTCTCAAGGGTTGAAATAAATTCAATAATTGTTCCTTTTTGGCATAAATTTTCTAGTCATACTAGATAGTGAGTGTCACATTCAAAACAAGAATAAATGGACTTCACAAATTGGGTCCAAGCATTGTAGCCTCCATAAGCATTCTTAAATTGTTTCCATTATTGTCAACGTTATAAATACCAATATAATAACCCCACTTTGAGTTCCTATAGGTCATAAATAATGTCATGGAAAGATAAATAGTGTTCCATATTCTATCTGAGTAACCCAACCAAATGGATCCAAATCATTGAATTTGTTGATGTCCACTTTTGAAAAGTAGTACCATGATTTGTGATATTGAAAGGGTGTGTGATGACTATGGTTACCTAGAAAAAATGTATTAGAGTGTGACTCTTTTCTCGCTAAATATTCTCGCATGGGGTGGTACGTGTGGTGTTCTTACCCATTTTATTTTATAAAGGATGATAGCAAGCCTATCCATTCATTAAGCTCTAGGTTATTTTGGTTGTCAATTTGTTTCACAACTTGTGAGGATATTTCAACACTCTAGTGATTAATATTTTCCTTAATTGGATCAAGTGAGTCTAAATGATTCTATAAATTAGTATGTATTTCCTCACTGGTTTCCATGTTATGGGTATGGTCCATGGGACAAGTTAAGAGCTTGCTAATGTGTTATCCTTAATTTATCTCAATATGATCAAGACTAGAAGAAAGTCTTTTGAAAGGTATCCCCAACATCTGTAGTGTAGTTACATAAAACAAGGTTACTATAGAGGTGTACGATTAAGGTCAACAAAGTGAAAGGAAATCCCATATTCTTTCAAGATGTAAATATGTAGGAATTTTATTGGTGGACTATAAAGGCTAGGATTTGTAGGGTCCTATGGAAAAAGGAGAGTCAAGTTCTATAGCTCTTTGATATACCGAATGGTTTCCAATATTAATACACTGTCGAATCTTTCATGACACTAACTAAGGAGGATAAACCATACCCTTGGCCATAATACCTAAATATATTGTATGTGAGAGTGATCTCCTTGAGTGTTGTTGTCGATATACTATAAAAACAAGACAATTGTAGGTTTATGTAACACTAGTTTTAGGTTCACCTAAAGGGATTTTGATATACCTTATGGGTATGTGGAATATAATTTTATACATAAGTATTAAGTAATTTGGTACTACTTGAAAGGGTAAAAGTAGAGGTTACAAGGGTGTCAAACTAGGTTACAAGACTCATGTTTTTAGTGTTTATTATTCCTTGATCATAGGTATACCCACCAAAAGATAGATCTCTATGTTATTTATTGACATCTAAATACATCTCTACCCTAAAAAGGAAATTTTCCAAAATATGGAGATGTGTTAGCTCAAGAAAGATATATGATACCACTTATAGTGTTCCTTAACGCTTACACTTAAAACAAAAACTATATATAGAGAGATTATAAATGTAGAAAACTCTGTATAAGAGAGGGATAAGATGAAATATACCAAATATATCCTTGTATAACAATAATTAGAATTAAGAAACAAATGTTGACTTCCATCTTAAGGTGGGGAAAAATTTCACTGAACAAAGCACCAAATAAAACAATACCTGTCAAAACATTCCATAGACTCCTAGCTATTTAAATAGATTCAAATTAGAAAGACACTAACTATTTCTTGTCTCATCATTAATGAGTACCAACTCCCTAGTGGGCCTTTTTTTGATTAAAGATGACCCTTTTACATTAAATAACTATCTACCAATTACTATTTATGGGACTTATTTAAACAGGATGTAGGTTGCATACATCAATTCACTAACTCTTAGGTAGCCTACAATAGAAAGGATAGGGTAGGACAGTAACAAGGGTATGTTAGGATACTTAGACACTTAGGATTTAATTAAGATCAATTTTGTATAATGTGTCTTTAGGTAAAGTGTTCTTCTCCAGTGTGCTTTTGCAATTATCGAATCGTGTAGTCATGATTATGTCCATACATAAAGTGATCTAATAGTTCACCCTCTCCTGAATACTAATGTCTATTGATCCATGGATTAACATCAGTTTGGTCCATGATCTTATTCAAAAATCATGGAGGGTCATTTGTTAATGATTGATTGTGAAAGATTCATATGAAAAATATTTTTCTTTTGTATTAATATATTTCCTCAAGTGGTCATGTTGGTTGGGGCCATGCACTATGTCCCTTTTTGATGGTTTCAACCACATACTACACTGGTGTACTAATATTTGATATGTTTGTTTTGTCAATTTCCTTAAGGTTTTCAACCTATGTGGATATAACATGTTTATAGAACACTTCTAGGCTTAGAAAGAAGCTTAAAACATATCAATCATTGAATGAAAAGTCACCCAACATCCAACCAAGGAGTAAAAAAAAACAATCATGTTCACAAAGACTTCAACTGCATGAAATGAATTTAGTGATCAATGATATCACAGTTTCATTGGGCTAGCCAAAACCATGAATAAACAACTCATGGAACTAGGTACACAAAAAGTATAAGTCACTAATTTCCTTGGTCTAGAAAACACTCTACTAGAGGTAAATATCCCTTTACTTATTGTTTCGTTATTTTATTATCTACCAATGTTAAAAACATTGGGGACCTCATATTCAAATACATCATGGAAATTATATATTATGATGACTTGCTTGAAACATTGAGTGCAGTTGTAGAGGTAGAGAGTGGTAGGAGACAACAACCTTTGGTTAATCTTTCTTGAAACTATCAACATCAATTTCAAAACCAAGACTTGGAACTAGTGTCTATTATAAAGTCTAGTTAGGAGGCTATAACCACAAGTGGAATAGGCCTCCATAAATCACCTAGAGGATATTCCAAAGACTCGAAACATGCTAAAAGTAATTGAAAGGAATCATCAATTATGTCTTCTCAAGAATCCAAGGAAAAAGATTGTGATTACACATATATGTTAGAATCCCAACACAAAGAAAACAACTAAGATGGTCACAACCAAAAATTGTGCCTACCATCATCATAACCCCAACTAGCCCTCTAAGGTTACCCACATACCACTAAACACTTTAGCTATGATATGTAATTCAACATGAATGTTGAATATGGACAATAAATGATGAGGGTGTGTGATCCAGGTGGATATCAGTGGCCACCCACCTTTTCCGACTGGCTCAAAACAGTTTTCTGGCAATTTTGGCAATTTACTATTTTTAGCAGGTTTTAACTTCCGGGGCCATTTTGAGGGCCTAAATGAAGGTTTTTTGAGATCGAGGTTCTAAATGATATCCAAAGGAATTATTGAGCCCCCAGAATGAATCTCCTCGATGATACCTTTCCAACGAGCTATCACACACCTAAAACGGAGATCATATGCAAAAGTTACGACCCCGAGAAGTTGATGTACTAACTTACCCAAACGGGGCCCACATGACTTTTGGCGCTTCATATCCTAGGGTTAGGTTTTTGGATGTCTACGACTTTTGGCATTCTTGTCTATTGTAAAAAGGCCTCTAGAGCCTCATTGTAATCATCTTCTCACGAATGCGAGTAGCAGCCACATCTCTTCTCAGAGATAAGCTACCAGCGCCCTAGCTAATTTATTTCCATTATGTCTGTAAGCATATTTCAGTCATTTGTTATTAATGAAATGAAGTCTTATTTCCACTGCATCTTTGTGTTTATGTGCATTTCTATATTTCATTATGTTCCTACATAAATCCATATCAGTGGTATCAGAGCGGTCTGCTCATTCTCGATTCTTCTTTGCATGTCCCCAACGAGATCAGGGTATAAGGAGTTGGGGCTCAATCTGGTTGAACCTTTGCAAGATCATCCTCGCAAACCCCGACGACTGCCCATGGGGGAAGAAAAGAAAGATGAGGGAGTAGGAGATCGTATCAAAATGTTGCTCGAGGAGGCCCTTGAGAAACAAAGGAACGCGATGATGGACAACTTTGCCCAGATTCTTCAACGGATTCCGACTGGCGGTGCATCGACATCCAGAAGCCACTCTGGAGGTGCCACTCCTTTTAAGGTACAAGTAAACTTTCACATTCCCATATTTGATGGCCAAATAGATGCAGATGCTGTAGATAAATGGTTGAATCTGTTAGAAGAATATTTCTCGGTTCATGAGTTTTTCAATCGAGAAAAGATTATTTTCGCACTCCTCAAAGCCACCCCCCATGTCAAGGACTGGTGGGAAACCTACTCGAAGCAAGAGGGTGAGGGAGAACCCTCTTTGTTCTTGACCGCACCCACTTGGAATTCTTTCCGAGATGCCATCAAGGAACAATATTATCCCGTGGGGAGCTATGAGCATAAATACATACAATGGACTACTTTGCGGTAGCAAAGGGACCAAGATGTGCATGAGATTACAAATATGTTTCATACCCTACGCACAAAGTTGGGTATAAAATATTCAGAGAAACATTTGGTGTTAAAGTACCGCAGTTGTCTTCATAGATACATTCAGGAGGAAATGGAGTTCCTCGACATCTCCTCACTTGGTGTGGCATACCGATATGCTGCCAAGATTGAGCAGCAGTTCAAACAGAAGAAGCGAGACTTTGGGTCTGCAAATCAGAAGCACAGGAAAGGTACTCCCAAACCGAAAAACAAAGGACCAAGCCAAGGTGGGGTAGCCTATGACAACCTACCAAAGCCACAAGAAAAGAACAACACCACGAAGCCAAAAAAGGACACGGGGAAGTGGTGTGAGTTCCATAAGAGCTCCACCCACAACACAAGTGAGTGTCGGGCCAAGCAGTCACTGGTAGCCAAGTTGAAGGCTTTTGAATCAGATGCATGCTCCAACTCTGAATCAGAACCTGACAAGGGGAATGACAGGGGGAAGCAGATTATCGATTTGGATCCCAACGCCATTGTTTCCACCACGAAGATTCAGAAGGAGGAACCAAAAGATCCAAAGGAGGCAGAGCGTCTCTTCCATTCCAAGATGTGGGTAAAGGGTTCCCCGTTGCAGTTCATTGTCGACAGTGGGAGCTAGAAGAACCTCATCTCAGTAGAGGTCGTGAAGCGGTTGGGCTTGCCGACCACAACACACCCACAACCATACACCATCGGGTGGTTGCACCAAGGACGGGACCTCCGCGTCAGTCGACAATGTCACCTTCCCTACAACATCAAGCCCTTCATGGATGAGGTATTATGTGACGTTGCTCCTCTTGATGTTTCTGATGTATTATTAGGCCAACCGTACTTGTGGAAGTGACATGTTGTGTATGAGTCTAGGACTTGTGTTGTTATTATCACTTTGGGCAATAACATGTACAGGATACCGAAGATAGCACTGCCTACCACCATCTCTTTGGTTACTGCAAAACAATGCAGTAAGCTCATTTCCCAAACCAGGAAATTTGTTTTCCTGATGATCCGCCCTCAGGGAAAGTGGAAGACTGTGGCCATGACCTCCAGACAAGGCCCC
>ML795909.1:173568-192126 GCA_009831015.1 Picea engelmannii
CTTCTTTTCAGGAAGCACTACAAAACCTTGAAAAAGTGCTTAAACGATGTATACAAGCCCACCTCTCCTTAAGTACAGAAAAATGTCATATGATGATGAGTGAAGGAATAGTGCTTGGACACTTTATTTCAACTCAAGGAATTTAGGTAGATCCATCCAACATACAAGTCATTAAAGATCTTCCCACTCCCAAAACCCAAATAGAGGTAAGAAGCTTTCTAGGACATGCTGGATACTATAGAAGATTCATCAACTTTTTTTCCAAAATAGCTTCTCCCTTGTTTGTGTTACTAATGAAAAATGTTGAATTCAAATGGACTAATTCTTGCCAAGAATCATTTAATACACTTAAACATCAGTTGTCTACAACTCCTATTCTTAGAGGACCTGATTGGACACTTCCCTTTCATATATCCTCTGATGCTTCAGATACTATAATAGGAGCTGTCTTGGGACAAGAATAAAATCATCTCCCTTATGCTATTTACTTCATTAGCAAGAATATGACTCCTGCTGAACTTAACTATACAGTTACCGAAAAGGAATTCTTAGTAGTTATCTATGCTATTAATAAATTTCGACATTACATCACTGGCTATTCTACTCTTGTCCATAATAATCACTCAGCTTTCAAATATTTAATGAAAAAACCTATCACAAATGCTAGAGTCACCAGATGGTTACTATTATTACAAGAATTTGATATAACAATTGTAGATAGACCAAGAAAAGAAAATGTAGTTGTTGATTTCCTTCCTCGGTTAACACCTGATGATGATACCCCAGTAGATGATTCCTTTCCTGATGAATATCTATTTGCAGTATCTACTCACTCACCTTGGTATGCAGACATCGCTAACTACTTGGTTGCAGGGAAGTTACCACCACACCTATCCCACCGGGAGAAAAGAAGAATCATTCAACAAAGTTATCGGTATAGTTGAATAAGTGGGTGCCTTTTCCATATAGGACTTGATCAATAAATACGAAGGTGCATTATAGAATATGAGGTTTATGATCTACTAAAAGCTTGTCAAGATGGCCCTTGTGGAGGGCATTTTGCTGATAAAAGAACAACACATAAAATTCTCAGGATGGGGTATTATTGGCCCTCACTTTTTAAAGATGCCAAGAAATATGTTTGGGCCTGTGATAGTTGTCAAAGAATGGGCCAACCTAATCATAGAGATGAAATTCCATTAAACCCCCAGATAGTACTTGAACCATTTGAAAGATGGGCCTTAGACTTTGTAGGACCCATCAATCCCCCATCCAATCAAAAAGTTTACATAGTGGTCTGCACAGACTATATGACCAAATGGGTGGAAGCTAAAGCACTCCATAGAGCAATTGAAGAAGAAATTATAGATTTCCTATTTGAATACATCTTCATCAAATTTGGAGTGCCAAGAGAATTAGTTACAGATGGGGGACCTCCTTTCACTTCTCACGGTTTTAAAGCTACCCTTCAAAAATATCATATTCAACATAGAATGACTACATCATACCACCCCCAAGCCAATGGATAGGTGGAAAGTACAAACAAGGTAATAGAAGCCATTCTCACAAAAACAATGAAGGAAAACATAAAGGACTGGTCTCATAGGCTCTCTGAAGCATTATGGGCCTACATAACTACTTGGAGAAATACTACAAGATTCTCTCCCTATGAATTAGTTTATGGAAAAAGTGTCATCTTTCCGGTGGAATTTGAAATCAAAACCTTAAGGATTGCTTTAGCTGTCAACCTTGATTTGACATATGCACAGACAGCTAGGTTGAAATAGATTAATGAATTGGATGAAAAAAGACTAGATTCCATTCATCAGACAACCATGATTCAACAACAAAGATCAAAATGGCATGACAAAACTATAAAAAATAAGCAGTTCCAAAAAGGTAATTCGGCCCTACTATATGATTCTTGGTTTAAAGAATTTCAAGGGAAACTACGTACAAGATGGCTTGGACCTTACGAAGTAGATATTGTTTTCCACAATGGAACAGTAAGGCTCCTCACAATCAATGACGCTAAAACACCATTACTTGTAAATGGTCATCGGCTCCGTCTGTACCAGCGCCCTATTTCCAAAGAAGATTTTAAGGCCACATGTATGGCAGACTCTCATCACCTCTTTTTAGAAGGGCCTCCTACCCCTCATTGCAATTAATTCTTTTTAAATAATTTCCTTAGTATTAGATTAGATTTTCTTTACTAATAATCCTTGTCAGGAAAAAGCATGTTACAATTGATTTTTACAGATTCTCGATCAAAGCCAAGGCCTACTAAGAAAGGACGATTTTACTTCAAAAAGAGCCATACTTCCCCATTGCTGAAACACCATTGTTCAACAATTTTCCACATTTTCCCCATTGTTGAAACACCACTGTTCAACAAATTTCTACATTTTCCCCATTGCCGAAACACCACTGTTCAGCAAATTTCTACATTTTCCCCATTACTGAAACACCATTGTTCCGCAATTTTCCACATTTTCCCCCATTGCTGAAACACCACTGTTCAACAAAGTTCTACATTTTCCCATTGCTGAAACATCCATGTTCCACAATTTTCCACATTTTCCCCATTGCTGAAACACCACTGTTCAACAATTTTTCACATCTTCCACACTACTGAAACACCACTGCCTCAACATTATTCTGCAACATCATTCTTCAACGAACATTTCTCTATTCTTTCTTGTTGCTGAAACACCAACCTTTCAACATTCTCTGTCAATAAGCTTTTTCGCTCTCAGACTACATTTTTTCCTTTTAGTAAATAAATCCTTGATACAGTTCCTCTAAACAAATCAAAAGTCTCCTCCACGGCTACTGCAAAATTATTATGGACATGCACTATATTTTGTTTAAAGTACGGATCAAAAGGTAAATATGAGGTATGTAAATTTTATATGTAAATACAATTAAGCTATAGTTAATGAGAAGATTGCAATTCATAATTACCACTCATGATTCCATCCGTACTTGAAGGTGGGGGGGGGGGGAATATCGTAATCTTATACCATCATTTCACACGAATCAACCACCGTCGTTCTTTTTCTTCACCATCCTTTCATTTGCTTCACTACCATTTGCATGCCTTTGCTCAAAAAACTCACTCTGCATAGAAGAAGTTAATCGACTCTCGGTCGGCACATTTTAATGAGCGGTTAGCTATGGGAGGCTCTGTTATACGGTACAAACCCACCACGACATCCCTGTTAGAACTATACCCAGAAGTCTATCAAATTTTTCTGCAGGAAGGATGCCTGGGTTATTTTCAGAGGCTCCAGCGATTTGATCAACAATAGGTTCTCCAGTTTTCTTGAAATCTCCAGGAAGAAGATTCCATTGTTCAAGGGGTTCGGATTTCAGTTACAGAAGAGGATATAACACAGGTTTCGGGTCTCCCTACTAATGGAATTCGCTTGTTCAGCCACAAACATATCATCCTTAATGCCCAGTAGGATTTCCTCTTGCCAAGGGAACAATTTGAACCTAAAGGTCGGGGTGTCTGACTTAGTTCATTTCCGCCTCCATGGTAGAAAGTTGAAAAATTTGTCAAGCACTACCTTACCTGTGAAGGTTGATACTAGGTAGTCTACCAGTCCGATTTTTTCTTGTTGTCTCATTTACGGCATAATAGATTGGTGAACATTCCTTATTATCTACTCGGATGTCTCAAAAATATGTCGCACTACTATAAAAAGGATAAATATCCTGCCCTTTAACTCACCCATCACCGTCTCGTTCAACTACTTATCCAAAAGGGTTTTTCCCAACAAAACCCTCCACTAAACAACCCACCCATAGACCCCCAAGAAGCTGTCAAAATTCCTGGAAATCTTCAGGAACAACAACCACAAAACCCTCCAGACCCTCTGGAAGTACCTAACAGTCCGCCTATAGACCCAATCAATCCAATTAACCCCCCTACCTTGTCAATCCCGCCCCACATTCCAGTAGAATCATCCACTGCTACCATTCATATCCTTAGTGATGATTCTGAGCTAGAGAATTCTCCCTATCCCATCATTGAGGAAAAACCCCCATGTAAATGAAAGGAAATTCCTTTCTTTCCGCCCTTTTTACAAAGAAAATGAACAAGGGCCTCAACAAGGGCAGCCACTATTGCCACTACCCTAGATCCCCAACCCATCCAGTTAAAACCCTGTGTATCACCAACCTCCCAAATTCTGAAATCTTTACCTATTCCACCCACGGGCACTGAAACACAAGAACTAGAGGCCCCGTATGTTGCGACATCATCCGTTTCAAATGTAGTAGATGAAACACAAGAACCAACTACTCATCAAGTAGATGAAAGACAAGAACCAACTACCCAATTACTAGATGAACCATAAGAACCAACTACTCATTCAGTAGCTGAAACACAAGAACCAGCGATAGGTGCCACATAAGAACCAGTTACAACTGAAACAGAAGAACTAACTGGTGATATTGTGACCAAGATATAGGAATCAAAGGCCCAGTGTGCTGCAACATTACTCTCTTTATATCAAGAAGCTGGAACAAAAGAATCAACTGCTGATCCTATAGCTGTTCCAAAAGAACCAGCTAGTGCAACTGTGACTGCTACACAAGAACCAGTCACCCCTCAACCAGAACCAACAATGGCCTCTGTCTTACAAGAAAATGAGTTCCTAAGGTCTGAACTGGAAGCCTATAAGAAAGATCTAGCCATGGCAAAGGAAGCCTATGATAAGGAACTTAATTTATACACCCTAGCTCACATAGCATCCATGTCAGAGGGAACTACAACAGAGAATCCCTGTAGAGAATATATGTGCAGTCAATGTGGGGACATTTACTATCAAGCAGTCTACAAAGTAATTCAAATTCCAATGCCAGGAGCTCCCCATGCACCTTCGACTTTTGCAGTCAAAGAAGAACACCCTACTGTTACACAAGAACCAACAAGACCTTCCAAAATTAGGACTGAACCCTGGCCTACAACAAATGTCAAATCCGAAACCCCTGCTTTTGTTAATAAAGCTGTGAAAACATTGCTTATTAATGAATCTACCCCTCCTAGCCAGATCTATACCCACACCTTTGTGGAACAATCCACTCAGACCCTACCTCAGCCTACTACTTGCAATGATGAAACACAAACTCAGCCATGGGATGACTAGGCAATAATAGACAAATGTAAAAAAAAGTCTGTTGTTACACAGGCCAAAAGCCTGCAGGAACACAAACTAATATGGATAAACCATATCTATTCAAATTGGGAAGCCTTGGAGAAAACACACCAGGAATCCCGTGCCTATAAGAAATAGAATAAAGAACTAAAAGGCAAAGTGCTCCTAATATTTGACTTGGCACAAAAGTTATTGGCCGCAAGGAAACCATCCTGCAATTACTCTTTGTTCCTCATGGAATGACTTACATGGTTTCAGATCAAGTCAATCAAAGAAGGCAGACCCCATGCAGTGGTAAATCCAACAAATTTTGTTAAAACTTTTGCAGAAGCCTCTTCTATGGATCAACACCTTCTCTGTGAATTATATTTTCATAATGAGGCCATCCCTGAGAACCGATAGCTTAACCTTAACCCTCTTGTTGGTGACATCCAGATTCAGGCACTCACCTCCTTCCTCAACAATCAGATTATATGGCAGGATGACTTCTTAGCTGCCAAGCATAACGAGGATAATCGCCTTCTCTAGATATGGCCAGAACCAAAAAATGTTGCCACCTTTGTTACAGAGTATTATCAGTTTTTAAAGAAACCAAGGATGACTGAACACATTCAACAACTACAGACAACAGTGCTTCAAGATTGTCAACAATTCATTAAATCCACAGAGATTGTTGCCCTACAAGAAAATAACATGTTTTGGCAACAATCTACAGGGAAAAGATAAGAACACAATCCCTTCAGTCCCACTAATCTTGAGATAGCAATCTCTAGGGTACCTAGCTACATCAAATGTCTTCAACAATGTGCTGAAAGATAGATAGGGTATTAGTTTAATTTTCCTATCCTCTTGATGCCAGTAGAAAGATATCAAATTCATTATAAGTTGCCCAAGAAGGCCGAAACAACAACTTGGCAAAGGTTACAATGCATTGAAGGGCTCAGAGCTCCAACAGACAACACCTTCCACAACTACTGCTTGAGTAACTTGCACGCTCAGAGTCGATATCCAGATTCTGATTCAGACTGAGGTTGTCTGAGGACATGTAACATTTTAAGCTGGGGGGGATGTTAGGACCCTGTAATGTACCTTTTTTCTCACACTTTTTGCTACCTTTACACCCTTGTTTCACTCACATTTAAACTCACATTATCACCTTACCCTATCTTTCCAAAGGTATACAACGTCTCTTCTCTTTACTATATGTTTAATATTTTTTGCATATAATTTTACATTACTTTCATACTTAACTGTTGATCAGAAATATATAAGTGTTGAAATAGTTGTAACTGTAGATCATTGTTGTTTGAAGACCCGTTGCTAAAATAGTTAAAAGTACACAAACTGTGTGGTTGAAACAGTTCGCGGTCTACAATTAAACTCTGTGGTCTACGATACTAAAACAACAACTCACACTCTGTAGTCTATGATGCTGAAACAACAACTCACACTCTCTGTGGTCTACGATATTGAAACAGTAATTCAAAAAGTTGTTACACCGACCACAACAGCCGCACCTTGAGCCAGAACCATCGAGACTACATTGCTGAAACAGTCAGAATGCAAATCCCATTGCTGAAACAATCCACGATTTGTGATGCTAAAATAGCATACAACAACAATAAAGAGGATAAATAAATAAGTTGTTCCTCCAACCGCAATAACAACACCTCACTCAATACATTTTCAACTATTGTAATAGCATTCTGTTACGGAAGACTAGGATGTCCTATCCCAGTATAGAGATTTGATCTGACTAAGAATAGGACTCAGATGTACACATGTAATTTGATGATCAAATTGTATCAAGGGGATTCTCCTCTTTAAATAAGAGGAAATCATCATTAGATGGGGCATCTTCTGAACTAAGAAAGGATTTACAGAGAGGGACATGTTTTACTTCAGATTGTAATATGATATAATTGATAGATGAATAAAAGTTTGTTCTGAGCATTTCTTTCTAGTTCCTCTTGTTTCTGGGGAATCTTGCGAGAAGGGAGGGCCCACCTTCTTCACAATATTCACCCATTATATTTGTAGTGTGTTAGTGTTATTTTTGTTTATGCCTTGGTTAAATTATGTTTTACTGAAACACTACTTTACTGAACTATGTTTTGCTGAAACACTACTTTACTGAACTCTGTCTTGCTAAAACTCTGCTTTACTGGTTGTTACATTGTTTTCATATAATTCATGCTTGGGTAACTGATAATCATTCTAGTTAGAAATCCTGTTTGGTGAATTTATGAAAGTGTGGTAATCAGGGATAGGTGCTGAAGATTCCTGCTCGGGGGATAGGGTCATGTTCTCTTTTAAGAGGTAGTTAGCCTTCAGTGTGTGCCAATCATTTCATTTAGCAATGAGTTCATGAAAGTGTGATGATCAAAAACAGGTGCTGAAGATTCTTGCTTAGGGAATAGGGTCTTGTTCTCTGTCAAGAGGTAGTTAGTCCCCAGTGTGTGTCAATCATTTTAAATTAGCAATGAGTTCATAAAGTGTGATGATCGGAAAGAGGTGTTGAAGATTCCTTCTTGGGGAATAGGGTCCTGTTCTCTATTACAAGATAGACGGTCTTTCCTTTTGCAGTATCTTGAAGGATTCCTTTCCTAGGTTGTTATTTCTTAATGTAATCCAGGATTATTTGAACAATTAATTCTTTAGACTTTGAACTCTGCAATAGGTAGGTTGTTTTCCTGTAATTCAAGGTAGAACTTCAGTTTGTTCAGGGAAAAGTGTGATTAATGTATTTTACTACAACTCTAGATTGTTTTTGAGATTGAGCATATACAGTGCGTGGTTACCTTTGAAATAAACAGACTTCCCTAGGTTGACAATTTATGTAGCACTTGATTGTTTAGTTAATTAAGCAATTATAGTGACCAACAATGTGCTAAGCATAGCACTGTGTTATTTTTCATTCATAAATCATTTCATTAAGTGTGTGTATTCACAACACACAACAATATGAGCAGTCTGTGCAATGTGCAGTGATCTTGTGAACTTTGTTGCATAGCGTGTTTGGTGCGAAGTATTTGAAATTGGGTTGCACAGAGTAGACTGCACACACTATTGATCTAAGATTTGGTATCAGATCCATGCGTATTCAGATCCAACATCTAGTATCAGATCTAGTTGATGAAAAACAAATTTTATCAAGAGAATGTTCTATCAGAACAATTTCAATAGAAGAAACTCTGTTGAAAATTGAAATATGGATTTTACCTCCAATCTGCAACCTCCCACTTTTTCAGGCAAGAATTATGAGATGTGGTCCTTGACCATGAATTCATTTTTAGGAGGTCATGATGTATGGGAAAAAGTCAAGAATGCCTATGTGGAACTAGTAGATCAGGAAACATATAATTCTCTCACACAAGATGGGAAGGATTTCTTGGAAGATGAAATAAAGAAGTATGGAAAAGTGTTGTTTTACATACATCAAGCCATGCATGAGAGAAAACTTCCAAGATTTGCGTCAACAAAGAAATCCAAGGAAGCATGTGACATATTACAAACCTATTATCAAGGTATGAACAAAGTAAAGACTTCAAAACTGCAAATTCTTAGAAGAGATTTTGAAACTTTGTCAATGAAAGATAAAGATACAGTAGATTCATTCTACACCTATGTCATTAGAATGATAAATCAGATTAAGTCTCATGGTGAAACCATAGAAGATAGAAAATTTGTTGAGAAGGTACTTAGGAGTCTTCCTCCTATGTTTGATACCCTTGTTGTGACTTTAGAAGAGAGAAAAGACTTGAGTTAATTTAGTTTATATGAACTGCAAGTTCCCTAATTAATCATGAACATAGATTGAATAGGTTAAGTATGTCATTAGAGAATGAATTTTCCACACAGTCATCTATAAGCCATGGAAGAGGAATGGGGAGAGCTAATTATAGAATCATAGGAAGAATTTTTGTTAGAGGTAGATGTAATAGCAGTCCTCGAAATACTAGTGGAAGAGGCCAAAACCCAAGTGCCATTTAGCCAAGTGGTCAGAGAACTGACAAATCAAAGATTCAGTGCCATTACTGTAAAAAGTATGGACATTATGCATATTAGTGCAAGAAGAGACAATATAATCTAAACAAGCAAATTCAAGATAAATCAAACAACTCAAATAACCAAACTCGCCCTATGTTTATGATGCGAGTTGTAGCAATGCTTAATGTTGTAGAAATTCCTAATATAGTCTCACCAGTTGAATGCAATGTTTCTCAAGAAAGTCGTTATCACATATGGTATTTAGATTCAGGTTGTAGTAACCACATGATAGGAAACATATAATTGTTTTCTAGTTTGGATGAGTCAGTCCAAACCAAGGTTACACTTGGAACAGATATCCAAGTCATTGTCTTAGGCAAATGCAATATAAACATTTTAACAAAGCAAGGAGAACATAAATCTATGTCTAATGTAGATTAGGTTTCTCTTCTGAAGCATAATCTGATGAGCACAAGAAAACTGTTACAAAAGTGATACATAATATACATGGAAGATAATCATTGTGTGATTATGGATAAATGCCCAAGCAATAAACTTATTGAAAAAATCTAGATGACAAGTAACAAGATGTTCCCATTGACTTTGAAGCCAACTAAGAATAAGAATACAATGCTAGTTTTTGATAAAGAAAAAAGTGTAGTTAGACACTACATTTACAACAAAAAGTGTGCTTAGTACTAATGAAGAAAATAGTGTGCACAATATCAAAAAAGGAGAAAAAGGCACGAAGATGAAGGCAACATTCCAATTTGAAATACAGGATGACTCCTGGCTATAACATTTCAAATTTGGACATTTGAACTTTGGAGGTCTAAATCTGCTACATGCAAAGAACATGGTAAATTTTTTTCCATTGATTGAAAAATCAGAAAAGATATGTGAAGGATGCATATTTGGAAAGAAACAGAAAGAATCATTTCCAGTTGGGAATTCTTATAAAGAAAAATCTCCACTAGAAATAATTAACTCAGACATTTGTAGACCAATCAAAACAACATCCATAGGAGGTGGTACTTATTTTCTAACATCCATTGATGATTTCTCAAGAAAGACATGAATTTATCTCCTAAAGGATAAATCTAACACATTGAGTTGTTTTTAGCCGTTTAAATCACTTGTGGAGAAGCAGAGTGGTTATTACATCAAGTGTTTAACAATAGATAGAGGAGGAGAATACATATCAAAAGAATTTCATAACTTTTGTAAAGTTCATGGCATCTACAAGAAATTTATCCCGCGATACAGACTACAACATAATGGTGTCTCAAAAATAAATAATAGAAGCATCATGGATATGGCGCACAATATGTTGACAACCAACCATTTGTCAAATGAGTATTGGGCTGAGGCAGTAGCAACTGCAATATACATATTGAACATATGACTAAAAAAGTGTGTGAAGAACAGAGTTCCTCACAAAGCCTAGATAGGATCAAAGAACAATGTGGTGCCCTTAAAAGTTTTTGGTTGCATCGCATATGCACATGTTCTATATAACCTAAGAAGGAAGCTGGACAACAAAGGACAAAAGTGTATATTTGTTGGATATTCTAAAGAAACAAGAGGATACAAGTTGTATGACCTTGTCCCAAGAAAAGTCATAATCAACTGCGATGTTCAGTTCATGGAGAATGAAGCATGGGATGGAACCATAGCAAAGACAGTGAAAATTATTGATGCAATGGGAAATCATGAAATAGAAGAAGAAGAAGAGGTGTTTCAAACATCGTGTACAATTAAGTGTGGAGTCCCTTCTACACCTGGCACAACGACACAAAATAAAGTGAAGAGTACTTCAGTAAGAACAACAAGTGCACAGTCTACACCTAGAGTGCAACAACCACCAACAAGTAGTATGAGCAGTTCTACATATCCAGATCCAACATTAGAAAGTATGTTACCAAGAAAGACAAGAAGTTTCTGTGACATCTATACTGAAGACACAACAAATTCATTTTTAGTTTTCTCCTTGTTTTCAAAAACAAATGATCCATTAACCTTTGAAGAAGTTGTCAAAGATTATGTATGGGCACAAGACATGGATGAAGAAATCAGATGCATAGAGAACAATCAGACATGGAAACTGGTTGATGTACCTAAAGATAAAGATTTTATAAGTTTCAAGTGAATTTATAAAACTAAGTAAGATGCAAAAGAAAATGTACAAAATTAAAGGGAAAGGTTAGTTGGAAGAGGCTTTACAAGGTTAGTTCGAATTGATTTCAATGAAACATTTGCACCAATTGTGCACATGGAGACAGTCAAAACACTGTTAGAAATTGTTGCATAGTATAAGTGACCATTTTATCAGATGGATACAAAGTCAACATTTATGAATGGAAATCTGGAAGAAGAAGTATATGTGGAACAACCACAAGGTTATGAGGTTCCAGGAAAAGAAGACAAGGTGTATAGATTGAAGAAATCATTGTATGGGTTAAAGAAAGCTCCCAGATTTTGGTACAATCACATAGATTCCTATCTAACACAGAATGGATTTCAAGGAAGTGAAAATGAGCCAACACTATACATGTAACGATCCTCCTCGTTACGCCGACAAACCTCTTATAACAAGTGCAATTTTTTATTTTTATTTTTTTAGTCTTTAAAAGTGTGTGCATGTGTACAAGGGTAACAAGATATTATACTCTATGCCGCCATGTGATGACAAATCATGACCAATTGCAGCTACTATATCAACCTAAAAATCCAAGATGCACATCAACATATGCTAGTAAAGAACAACACTGATCCGACAAAATAAAAAGACTGACTACCTGCCCGTCCTACCCTGGAATGGTTAGGACCTCCAAGACACATAAGCAACGCTCAAGCCCATCTTCCCATTGATTTTAACCATTTAAGCTCTCAGGGCTGGAAATTGTTCTGAGGAACATGGAGGTGTATACATCCCACCCCAAACCTTCATGTCCAAGCCGACTAATCTAGGTGACCACATCAAGACCATCTAGGACACCTCCTTCCACTAGCATCAAAATTTATAAACCCATCAAGATTATTTAAAGTCGACCCTTTTAAGGTAGTTTGCATAAAGTGGATATTGAAACATTTTAATTACGCTTGTATTGAATACTAGGTTATGATATACAAAGTAGCATTTATACACATTTACCCTCTAAATTGTTTAAAATAACGGAAACTAATGAAGGAAATATCTAAGAAAGCCTAACTTGATTACTTATTTCCAAAAACAATTCTTATAAGTTTCTCAATATTTTAAGAAGTAGTTTATTGAACTCAAAATTTGACATATAGTATAATAGACTCTAAGGATAACTAGAATTTGACCATTGGCTTCCATTAAAATCTTAATTCACTTTCAAAAAAATTAAGGATAACTCAAGCATTTTACTCAGGACAAACATTGAAGAATTGATTCCTGGTCCATATTGAAATCTAGGTCAATCCATGTAAGTCTCATCTTATACACACTTATCTTTAAATGTTCCCATAACAAAATCTCAGGATAACTTATAATCCTTGAATTCTTCCTTCCAACAAAATCCGATCAATAATAATTAAAGACAATTCATAACCAACCAAGATTCAGCTGTAAATAAAAAAATCAATCGCTAAAAGCAAGACGCCCAGGTGTAAAAATTTCTATCCCATCAGCAAGACACACAGGTGTAATTAAATTTATGTCCAAACAATAAGACGAACATGTGTAAAGGAATTTATGTCCAAACAGGAAGACGCACAGGTGTAATTAAATTTCTGTCCAAGTAGCAAGATGCACGGGGGTACGATTGTCAAAAGCTCAAGGTTCAGATATGAAGTTACTTGTATTGCAATAAAATCCATTTTCTAATTTACGAAAACTCCAAAAATGACATTAAAGATTCATGCTATTCCATTTTCATTTCGAACCGTCATTCACTATCATTTAAATAAATTACAGCTAATTCAAATGTCACCCAACCATTCTGTCACTTAAAATCCTGGAACATATATTTTGGAAATAACCGTGCATTGAAACTACCTGTAGTGTCTATTCCATCCTTACCAAAAATACAACCATGAGTGTCAAGGCTAAGTCTACACACATGACCCTTAAATGCAATTAATCTTCATTCCAAATGTATCCTAGAATGAAGCTGCGGTGTGTCACCCTTTAAATCTAGGAACACTGTCAAGTATTAAGATACATTGGGTCCAATAATGAGGTTAATGCTATCTGCTGAAGTTGCTGGGAAGGGTTTGTAGTCTACAAGAATGGATACAATCGTCTCAATGGACTAGAACAGGTGCTAAGCGGAAGGAAGGCAGGGACTTGCACAATGGAATTACTAACAATGTTGAGTTTAAATGCATTGGTTAAATGTTGTTACGCATCCAGAAACAAACATGGGATCGCTTAGTTTAAAATCCTATTCATATCGTTGCCAAGAGAAATTAAAAACACCGGTAAGGATGCTATCCATAAATTGCTTAATTAAATGGCCAGTGGGAAATGCAACACGCTCGCACCTCAGCAAATCACTCACTAGAGCGCAAGGTAGTCAACGCAATACCAATTTGTTGTCTTAAAAATGGTTAACCTCAGAGCCAAAACAGATACCATATCACTGCCCAACAAGAACACACATTTCTATCTCAGATTGCTTTGGATGTCCATTAAGGATGGGTCTCAACATTGGTACGCAGATTTAATATCAAGCGGTAAAATAGCAGAGGCAAACTGTAATTCAATAATTTACAAGGAAGGTTCTTACAGTAACTCCATCACAGACATTAAGTAAAGAAAAGAAAAAGACAGGCCCCACTTAATAAAATCACAGTCAATTTAAATCACATTCATTAATATAAATGGCCTCACATACCCAACCGCACACTAGGATTCATCAAAATTTTGCCAGGATGGTATCAACAAGTGTTGGGATTTATCAACAATTTACAGAGGTTTATACAAGGAAGCATTGGGTGATAAGCCAATAACTCATAGGGATTGTCAACGAAAATGCAGGGAGAAGGGATAACAATACGCAGAGAAAATTGGCCGCAACAAGGCGCACAAATCACCAACAAGGAAGTAAGATAAACTAGATGCATGGGTTGTGCTGAAAAGCGCAAGTCGAACAAGTAAGTGGGGTTGACAACAGGGGTAGAGAAACCATAGGGAAATTACATCAAGGTGAATGGCGCACGGTGGAAGGAAAACAACGCAAACGACCAGGTTTTGGGGTTAATAACACTCATCAAGGTGGAAGACATCAACTACTAAAGACCACCACAGATGTAGTTGTTTAATGATATAGATGCAATTAGATGAAGTATAAACTAATTCTTGTTCACCCATTACCAAATTACAACAGCTGAGATAACGTTTTTACAACAATACAATTATAATCGACGAAGTAAATAAATAAGCATTCTACTCTACCAAGTAAAAGACCATACTGTTTCCTTATCGCCCTCCTTGAATGAAGTCTGCACACTCTATTCCGCTCTCGCTCACCAATCATTGAGACTACACCGGTACCTCCCAGCCAATGCTAGGGGTACTCTGCTTCCCCCTTAGCCCCCCGAGCTGCAAAGGGGCCTCACACGATCCAGATGGTAAGTCTAGCTTCCCAGCTCTCCTCACAAGGCCGAGCTACCATTCCTAACCGAGCTGGAAAATCCCAACTCCCCACAAGTAATCAGTCAAGTCACAAATATGACAGTGTACTGTTACGCTAACCATCGATCCCCTTCTTCCTCATCTTCCCTTTCTTTTATAGAGTTTTTAGAACCTCCAACTTTCCCTAAATCACATGTAAATTAAGTTTTAATAAAAATCTTCTAAATATTCTCCTTCGCACAAGTGTCGTCCATCCCCCTCTTTTATCCAATAATTATTTTCTTTAAATTTATTAATTGTCTCATTTCCCTCACCCACCTAGAGTTGCTCATAAATTTACTCCTAGGTGTTCCTAGATTCCCTTACAGGTTTAAATAGTTTCCCTAAAATGAAGTTACTAATTTAGTTCAATTTAGAAGGTTCTTAATTGCAGATTCCTTACTATGTTGACCTCGCATTTTAGCATAAGTTCCCCTCTTTCCCTAATTATGTTTCCCCCCATTCCTTAGTTTCCTATTTTTTTATTATTCCCTTCTTTCCCCTTTTATTAGGGCCAAAATGGCAGTTGCGCTATTTACTCTTTTCCTTTTATTATTAATTTGAAATATTTATACACTTTTTCAAGTTAAATAATTTATTTCTTATTTACAATTTAAAACCACAGATTTTAATTAAATTATTACTCTCTTCATTTTACCCCAAAAATTTATGAAGACTAAAACTATTACTTAAGTGGTTTTTAGTTTAAATTTTTATTTTTATTTTTATAGGGTCTTTTTCTTAAGGTTAAACAAAATTTTACCCTAGAGAAGTTTTAGACTTAGGACTTAGATTCCGAACTAGGCGACAATTATTTAGGGAAGTTGTTTTAAGAATTTCTTAATGTGTTAAAAGTCTTAGGGCCATCTAGGTTTGTTCCTTCATCAATATCAATGCGACGTGCCCTTCAGGATGCACCACGTGCTCCAAGGGTGCCACTCGTCTCATTTATTTCTTTTGCGCGACGTGCCCTTCAGGATGCACCACGTGCTCCAAGGGTGCCACTCGCCTCTTTTATTTCTTTTGCGCGACATGCCCTTCAGGATGCACCATGTGCTCCAAGGGTGCTACTCGCCTCTTTTATTTCATTTGCACGACGTGCCCTTCAAGATGCACCATGTGCTCCAAGGGTGCCACTTGCCTCTTGACTAATTGGTAGACATCAATAACCCCTGGAGTCAACACTCCACCAGGTGAACTTGTGGGAGACTAAGGATTTCTAAGGAATAAGGCCCCCACCTTATTGCGCGTCCCTTAGAGTCATCGTGAGCGACTGTCACAGTCTGCCCTCACGACATCGTGGATCCTCTCGAACTAGATAATCATTAACCTATAGTTCGATCCATGACAGGAGTGCTAGTAGGTTGTGGCAGGGCTGTTGTCCACACCTCTCCCTCAACCTCTCTGGTAGTCGTGTGTGTCCCCTTTACTCCATATGTGAGTCTGGTCGACAAGCTATCGTCAGCCTGCATCATCAAGAATCGTGTTAGAACATGTCCACATCATATCATATAATCAAATGTACTAGAATCACAGTAAACAATCAACCCCAAAAGCACACTCCCTGACTCGATCCGGAGTCCAAGGGGTCTCGTCGATGCCTCTGCATCCTCAAGGTCAAAAACCCTACACACTCAGTAAAACCGAGTCAATCGCACCTGTCTATGTCAAAGAAGTAAAACATCATGTCATCTATCATATCGCATCATAATCAAGGATAAATGTTTTCTTATCATAAAAGTCCAGATCACTTGCGAGCAAGTGTCCTCAAAGAATAAGTTTTCTCAGTGCGCCAGAGCGGGATGTTACAATACATCAAATCAAATGAGCAAGGTAATATGAAAATTGTTTATCTATATGTGGATGATTTGATTTTTACAAGTAACTTTGGCATAGACGAATTCAAGTCAATCATGAAGGATGAATTTGAAATCACTGATTTGGGGATTATGAGATATCTTTTTGGAATATAAATGCACCAATCCAAAACTGGTATATTTATCTCACAGTTCAAGTATGCACATGGAAGATTGAAAAGATTGAATATGATAAATTAATATGATAAATTCCAAAGAAACACCAACACCTGTCATAATAGGATTAAAGTTAAGGAAAGAAGATAAAGAGTCCAAGGAGGATTCCACATTGTTTAAAACACTGGTAGGTAGTCGTATGTATCTCACAGTGACAAGACCTGATATTGTGTATGGAGTGAACCTAATTTCAAGGTTCATGGAAACTCCAAAAGAATCACACTAAAAGGCAAAAAATAGAATCTTGAGATATGTGAATGGAACAAAAGATTTTGGCATAAAGTACTCCACTTCAGAAGATTTCAAAGATTTTGGATACACTGACAGTGATTGCGGAGGCAACATAGATGACAAAAAAAGTACCTATGGGTACACATTTCATTTTGGAATGGGTATGGTATCATGGGAATCAAGGAAGCAACCCATAGTCACTCTTTCTTCAGCAGAGACAGAGTATGTCACAACTAAAAGTGCAACTTGTCAAGCAGTTTGGATGAGAAGAATGTTAAAAGATTTGTTGCAGGAACAACATGAACCAACAACAGTATTCTGTGACAACAATTCAGCTATCATGTTATCAAAGAACCATGTTTTTCACAACAAAACTAAACGCATTGATACACGGTATCATTTCATCAGAGAATTGGTGAATGTCAAAGAGATTTGTCTAGAGTTTTGCAGGCCAAAAGAACAAGTCACGGACATTTTTATAAATATTTTAGCAAGATATGCATTTCAGCATCTGTGCAGTAGTTTGGGAGTTCGCGCAGTAAAAAATGAGTGACAGTAAAATGAAAACTCAAAATTTTGATGTAATTTTCTTTTGTAATCGCACCTACTTATAATTAAGGGGGGGTGTTGGAAATTGTAATTACAAGTCGGTGATATATTTATGTCTCCATCAATTTGTCTCTCAATCAATCTGTCATAGCCGAATTGTTAGTCAGTGACTCTGACAATTTGCAAGTGCAAAGTCCCACATTTACTCAAAAGTTAGTCGACAAGAAGGAAGTTATAAATATAGTTGATCTTTATCTTCTATAGTTCAGTTAAGTGGTTGAAGAGTCAATTGTATTTATGGGAGTCTTTAAGGTTGAGTCGGTCTTAGCCTTTCTACGAAGTTTCAATCAGAATAAGTCTGAGTCGTTTAGTTAGTCGATAATGCATAAATAGAGGTAGGGAGAACAATCGAGAACCAACAACAACTGAGGAGTTGAAGAAGTATGAGCACAAGCTATGTGTTTGTAAAGTCATTAGAAGAAGTCATTGGAGCCAAAGATCATCTTAGTTATTGTATTATGTAACAGTGCCTCATGCATCGAAGTTCATTAATATCAAACATTTTGTGTATTGACAAGTTTCTGTCTTATTTCTGAGTTTATGTGTTAAGCATAACACTATGTTATTCTGCATTGATAAATCATTTCATTAAATACTGTATTCACAGCTAGCATCAATCTAGCGGACATCAATCTAAACATACATTGCGCAATGGTCTTGAGAACTCGGTTGCATAACCTTTTTGGCACGCAGTTTTTAAAACTACGTTGCACAAAGTAGACTACTCGCACTATCGATCCAAGATCTGGTATCAAAACCAGGCATCTTCGGATCCAAGAAAGAAAGGACAAGTCTTGTCGACGAGGTGACGTGAATCAACATATTGTTGTGATTGAAGTTGAATGGGGTGAAGCCAATTATTTTCGCATTACCTCGCGGCCAC
>ML795909.1:192176-204608 GCA_009831015.1 Picea engelmannii
TAAAGTCATTAGAAGAAGTCATTGGAGCCAAAGATCATCTTAGTTATTGTATTATGTAACAGTGCCTCATGCATCGAAGTTCATTAATATCAAACATTTTGTGTATTGACAAGTTTCTGTCTTATTTCTGAGTTTATGTGTTAAGCATAACACTATGTTATTCTGCATTGATAAATCATTTCATTAAATACTGTATTCACAGCTAGCATCAATCTAGCGGACATCAATCTAAACATACATTGCGCAATGGTCTTGAGAACTCGGTTGCATAACCTTTTTGGCACGCAGTTTTTAAAACTACGTTGCACAAAGTAGACTACTCGCACTATCGATCCAAGATCTGGTATCAAAACCAGGCATCTTCGGATCCAAGAAAGAAAGGACAAGTCTTGTCGACGAGGTGACGTGAATCAACATATTGTTGTGATTGAAGTTGAATGGGGTGAAGCCAATTATTTTCGCATTACCTCGCGGCCACTTTTTCCATTATCAACTATTGGTCTCAAAATAATAATAGAATGGAAAAAGTAACTGGGACGGGGCTAGAAGAAATAGCAATCCATGTATTCAAAGTGGACAATCAATATTTTATTGTTGTAATTGAAGTAGAATGCAGTGAAGCGAATTATTTTCTCGTTACCTGAAATTGTTCTCTAAAAGCCGCCGTGCACACTTTTCCATTGTCAACGATAAAATAACAGATTCGTCTCAAAATAAAAGGCATAAGTGAGAACCGTCACCGTCCATCCAATGGATGCAAAAAGTCACTGGGACGCGGCCACAAGACATGGCCATCCATGTATTCAAAGTGGACGACCATGACTTTCAAAAATATTGTTAAGAATATTTTTCTATTTATTTCCAAAAACGAAGGGCGTTGGTTAAACGTTCTATTTTTTTGGGTTGGGTTTTTTTAGTAGGATGAACAAAATTTCTATTTTTTTTCTGTTGTTTAACTTGTTTTTTAATATAAAAATAGATTCAGTTTTTTGAAAAATTTATGAGGCACTTAGATTATACAAACTTAACCACTTAAAATCTGTAGATCCAATCATTCATCACCCAATTTTAAACAACAAAAAAAAACACATGCAATTACACCGAATAGTCAAAGAAACGACACAATTGGTAACTACCAGTGTTGCTCGGTTACTTCGTCCAGATTTCTGGGTTGATTATTAGAGGCCATGGAATGGCCCGTAAACTTTACATTTGAATTTGTAGGGTCAACATGAGCCCGAATTTGCAGGGTCAAGAAGAGTCCTAGCAATTTTTTATTTCATAAAAATTAATAGAAATTTGATCTATGAAATGGGTTCTTCAGTGTTTTTTTATTGAAATTTTGTATAAGATTATTAGGTTCTTTAGTGTTTTTTTTATTGAAATTTTGTATAAGATTATTAGGTTCTTCAGTGTTTTTTTATTGAAATTTTGTATAAGATTATTAGGTTCTTCAGTGTTTTTTTATTGAAATTTTGTATAAGATTATTAGATTCACTCATTTAAGTGATTTTTTTTTTATAATTAAAATATTTATGGGGTTTTCAGTATAAAATGCTAAATCTATTTTTACATTCAAAATTAAATTTTAAAAGACAAAAAATAATAATTTAATACAGATTTTTATTCTTTTATAACGAAAAAAACTATTTCATAAAATAATTGAGCAACTCCTTTTAAATATATTCAAAATTTAATTATAATTAAATTTTGTATAAAATGATCTGGTACCTTTAAAGATTTTTCTCAAACTGCGTTTATTTCCATCATCAAAATTTGGACCCTATAAGAATCAACTTCTTGAAATAACTGATTTAGACACAACTTCATTTCATTAAAATTTTAATAAATTCAAAATTAACCAAAACTCTTGGAAACATTATTATTACAAATATCGATGTAGTCTTTCAGTCTTTAATAATAATTAGATGGTTTTTATTATAATGACTTCCGGGTATTCGTCGTTCACCTACCATTGGCTTTTAGGTTGCTTATTCCTTATTCCTGGTGCGTTTCAACTCAAGCGTTAAACTTCTTCTGTGTTTTGCTAATTCCATCATAAAACCGAAAGGTAAGTAATACTATGTGGAAGCAATGAATTTTTAGAAAAAAAACAATGATAGGAAGGTTCTCATACAACAGGTAAGTAATACTATGTGCAAGCAATGAATTTTTATAAAAAAAATACAATGATAGAAAGGTTCTCATACAACAGATTTCCTTTTTTCTTTGTTTTGAAGATGAGCAACGCCACTTCTTCCACTGCACAAATATCGTCCACATCTGCATGCGCTGCTTGCAAAATCCAGAGAAAAAAATGTTTAGAAGAATGCGCGCTGGTGCCATATTTTCTTCCGGACAATATCTGCAAGTTCCTGCTGATACGCAAAGTGTTCGGAAATGGCCACATCATAATCCCGTAGGTCAGATCTCCGCGAGATTCTATCCCTTAGGTCAGATATTCTCATATATATTGAATTGAATTTACTTCTAATCCCGTAGGTCAGATCTCCTCGAGCTTCTATCCCTTAGGTCCGATATTTTGATATATATTCAATTAAATTTGAATATTTTTGGGAAGGAATTAGTAATTAGGACAATCTCGTAGTTGCGTTACAGGATATTAAATAATAATAATAATAATCTATTTTTAAGGTTATGGCCAAGCCAGCACACCAAATTGGTGTATGAGAATACCCTTGTTTGTGTGACAAGGGACCCCTCTCCGCCCAGCGATTTGAACCTGTGACCTCTTAAGAAGAAACACAGGTTCTTAACCATTAGGCCCACTCATGCTGTATAATCTAGAGGTGTAATTGAGTGCTTCACTAATCTACAACCCTAGACTAATTTAATTATTTTTATTTAATTTGAGAAGTTGTAAAATTTATAAATATGTATTAACAATTATGAAAAGTTTTATTAGCAGTTTGGATATAGACTAATTTAATTATTTTTTGGATATAGGTTAATTTAATTATTTTTATTTAATTTGAGAAGTTGCAAAATTTATAAATATATATTAAGAATTATGAAAAGTTTTATGAGCAGTTTGGATCTAGACAATTTTTAAAGGTGTTTCAATTTGTAATGTCTTCATAGGATTGCCCATGTTTTAAAACATTCTTTATATACTTTGTTGTCAAATTTAACAAAGAATGTAATCTATTATACTATTGTTGTTTCATCTTATTTGTTTAAAAGTTGGATATGACATTATGTGCATYTCATTTTTTATTTTTATACTTGTTTGGATAACAAATATTAACTATTTAGAAATAAGAGTTTTTTTATTATTCATACAATTTTWTTTTTTTTAACTAAAATTTATGATTCAATTTCATTATTACTATTTTTTAATTTTTTAATAATTTTTTAAAAATTAATTAATTTTTTTTTTCAAATTCTTATTCTTAAATTCATTTCATCTAATCACTATAAWTTATTTTTTTCACTAAAATTTATGATTCAATTTCTTTATTATTATTTTTTATTTTATAACAAATTTTTAATATATATATATATATATATATATTCAAATCTTTATTCTTAAATTTATTTCACCATGTGTAAACTTTATTTTCAATATGGAAATAATTACACATCTCTCCATAAATAGTATACTATTAAAATGTTTTAACTAAAACTATGTTTTATGTATAGATTTAGTGGACTTATGGTTAAGAACATATGTTTCCTCATTGGAGGACATAAGATCAAATTCATAGGGGTAAGGTATATAGGTGGATCCCTTGTCCCACAAAGAGGGGGTCTCATACACCAATTTGGTGTTTAACTTGTGACTTGAGGCTGACTTTAAAAATAGAATATTATTATTATATAAAATTGATATTGAAATATTTTCCTTAAAGTGAAAAATAAAATATTTTATCAATAGTGAATATTGATTTTTTTGTTATTAATATTTTTTAAAATACTATATGTAAACTCTATATTAATAAAAAAAAAAGTTACATATATCTATAATATAAAAAACTCCTATAAATATAATAATAATATTTTTATTTTCCCATATATATATAATGATAAAAGTGATTATATATATATATATATATGATGATGATGATGATGATGATGATGATGATGATGATGATGATGATGATTATTCATGTCCACTAAGACCTAAGTTTTTATATATAAACTTTTTATATTTATACTATATCTATAAAGTTGATAGAAAACACATATATTAAAGAGCAGATCTTAAAGTATTAATTATTATTATAAAGTATTAATTAAGCTCCTCTATGTCTGATTTGATTTGCTCTTAGAGATCTTAAAGCTATCAGATTTTTCAAAGCTATGTGTGATGATTCATTATGGTAAATTATAAGGTATTTCGGCCGAGAAGAGAGTTGATGGTGTAAGCAACATGGTGCACCAAGCAAGGGAAAGAGTTTGAGATGATGTCCATGGCTATGTCGAGGTGATCAATGATCTCAAGAATAAAGTGTTGGAGCTGCAATCACAATTGGCTTCCACAAAACCAGAGGTAGCCAACATTACTCAACAACATGCCAATCTCTTAACCGTCATCTTTGGATGCCATGAAGTCCCACAGCCCAGTTTTTACATCTCGTCACTTGAAGAGAATGAAGAGACCCATATGTCTATGCCCATTGTAGACGATGTAGATCCTTGGAGTTATGGGAGCCATTCTGGACATAAATAAAAATGATTCGTCCTTGCTTAGCTTCATTGCACATTACAACCGTCGAGTTCGTGGGCTATGGAGCATAGTCCTCTTATGGCTTTGAATCACATGCAGAAGCAGCGAAACAACTGTATTCCTGCTTTGAACATACATCTATGTTAGTATACTTAATCTCCATATATATATAAATTGTGTTTATTTAAATCTCCATACTATGACGATGATGATGATGATTAACTTATATTTTAAGAGGGTAAGTGATTACTTGCGATTCTTTAGAATTTTGTTTTGCTCGAAAAAAACTAAGAGAAACTTTTCAATATCACCATAGTTTTGTTAACTAAAGAGGTTAGGAAGGTTGGTAGTGGGACAAAGTGCTTTTCATCTTCAACCTTCTTAGTGTCACAAACTTGACACATTCTTTCATCCCATAGTGTTTTAGGAATTGATCTTCTAGATTAGGGTTGATTACATCATTATAATACCATAATTTTTTTCCCTCTAACTCTTTATCACACCACATTTATCCTTAAATTTTGATTTGATGATATTTTTAATAGTATCTTTATTCTGCAAAATGGTGTCTTCCATGACTCTCCAATAATTTAATCAAGATCAGACATCTTTATGTCATCCTCGCTTGAGTCGATGGTGGTTACGACTCAAAATTGAGGCAATTTTAGGAAGCCTCTAGTCTTCCATGTTGTTTAACTTATTCTTATACATTAGGTATTTAGTCATAGTCGTGTTCTCAATGGGGGTGACTCTTGTTTCTAAGAGGAGGATGAGATAGAGTGTATTTCCTTTAATTTTGAGAATATAGGTGATAACATTAATTTTTATTTTCTCTAACTTTCTGTAGGATTCATGAGAGATATTATAGCCCCAGATTCAGATCCATAAAGAATAACAGGTGTAATAAGAGTCTCAAAGAGGATTTTTTCCTTATTCCAACTCCAAAGATCAACTGATTTACAATTCTTTTCAAGCCCATAATAAGATTTTCATCCCCCAATAATCATTTTCTCAATGCTATAATTCCAATTGAGCTTCTAGTGAATATCAGTTCCAAGATATTTGTATGAAGTCACTTCCTCCAAGTTGTTGTTGTCATATACGAAGGTATCATAAGTGATCTTATTGGATTTAATAATCATGACCTTAGTCTTATCAATATTAACAGTCATACCCTTATTGGAGCAAAAGTCCTGGAGGATTCTTAGTTGGTTTTCAAGATCATGGGGACTCCTTGCCATAAGAATGATATCATCGACATAAAGAATAATATTGATGACTATACCAATGAGAGTAGGGTCGACAAAACTTGTTTTTTCCAAGCAATTTTCTAAGTTGTCAATGTATATGCCAAAAAGGGTATGGGACAAGGGACAACCTTGTTTGAATCCAATATTGCAGTTAATCCCTTTCGACCACCCCTCGATGTTTTTAAGCCTAGAAATAACATTCTCATACATCCTTCTTGCAACAGCCCTCAACTCGAGAGAAACTTTTACCTCTTCCAACCTATTCCAAAGGTGTTTCCTAGGAACCATATCAAAAGATTTTCTAAAGTGAATAAAACAACAAAAAAGATTGGTTTTAGTATTGTGGAAATCCTCTACAATGATCCTAAAGCTAACAAGATGGTCCACAGTTGAATGATACCACCTAAACCTAACATAGCCTTTATCTCTTTACCATGACTTTCTAGCCAAAGGATAATCTTCTTTTCCAAAATAATTGCATAAAGCTTGGATAAAATTGTGCTAATCATAATGGTCCTATAATTAGAGGGAATGTTAATATCCCCATTTAAAAAAATAGAAACAATTAGGCTTTGCATCCAGGGTTTAGGGAATCCCTTCTTGACTGCCAAATTGAAGAGTTTATGTATGTGAGGGATAATGATAGGCCCTCCGATTTTAAAATTTTTATCTTGGTATCCTTCAATGTCCTTAGATTTCCCATTTTCAAGCCGCTTAACCCCAAACTCTATGTCATCTAAAGAAAAAAATTCATTCTTTGTAGGGACAATAGGAATGGTGTCGATGGCATTAGGGAATTCATAAAGACTTTTAAGGTAGGAATTCCAGTCCCTTAAGGGAATCATATTATTTTCTTTAGTATTACAGTTTATAATTTGGTTCTAGAACTTCTTAGGATCCAACTTAGATAGTTGTGAAAGTTTCTCTTTCCTTTTATTGATATAATACATTTTTTTCATTTTAATTAGGGATTTGTACGTATTGATCTTATCAAGTTTTAAGGACTCATTAGAAGCATACCTAATGGATTTCCTACCAATTTTACATTCTTTATCATACCAAGGGTATTGATGTTTGGAAAACATCAGGAAGACATTCTCTTAGATTAATAATTAATAATATAATTATTGATTATTAAATACTATATATAATAAGTAAATGATAATAATAAATAGTTATTGATTATCCAAGGGACACATCCTTTCATGGATCATCACCATATGTTCTCTATATATGGAACACTCATCATTGTAATAATATATCGATCATATCTCATATGAAGAAAAACAACATGGTATCAGAGCGAGACTGGGCTTGACTTCTTCACAAGAGGGCCCAGGAAAATGAGAGTAGAGTAAAATGTTGGGAGTGTTAAATTTAAGGGGTTGTTACAATATCTATGTACAACATATTTACTTTTTACTCCTACCTAAATTATCGAAAGAATTCCATAAATTAGGGTGGACAATGATTTCTAGTAAGAAATTCTAATTACCTAAATATGAGGAATGTACGCCATATTTACTTCTACCTATATTTATGCAAAGAATCACATGAATTATGGAGGAACAATTTAACAAAGTCAGTTACTATGTGGATGTTAAAATTTTCTAAGTTACCTAGTGATTTTATAGAGTTTACTAAAGTAATATCATATATCATTGAAAGTAATCACCACTTGCAGAAAATTGTTCTTGTCTAATTTAACACTAGAAAATCAACATCTTTAGTCATATGACATCGAATATATGATGGATGTGTATTGGTAGCTGTATGAGAAGGATTCATAATAACAGTCACAGGAGGCAGACATGGAGGTAAATACCCTCCAACATGATATCAAGGAGAGACATTGCCAAACATGATGCCCAGAGACATAATGTCTCTAGGAGCAATGTACCTCCCAGGATGGGACCATGCCAAATAATAGAGACAATTCTAGTGATCATGGATACAGTCAGTCAAGACTGTCTGTAGAAAAAATATGGTGGTAGATCCAAGTAGATGAGGTTGTAGTACATCCAGTGGGAGCAGAGATCGAGTGATCGCCAAAGAATGAGGAAGAGCTACCTTCGGTGTCAGAGGGAGTAGACATAGAGGAGGAGCCACCTGCAGATCTAGAGAGAGTGTTGATGTTTGAGGAAGCATCATGAGACATTATCCCTAGAGGGTCCTATGTGGACTAGTATGGGTGAATGAAGACTTCATCATGACGTTCCTGAGATGGTGAGATGAAGGAACCAATACATTGGTTTCATAAGGAAACATCGATATGTCTTGTGAGACATTGGTTCCATGAGGGAACCTCAATATGTCTTAGACATTGGTTTCATGAGAAAACCTCTATCTGTCAAATATGGCCGAATATGACATTACCTTTCAGAGGGAAATAATTGAGCCTATTGATCAAATTGATCATGTTGATCTTGTAGCTCTAGTTAATGTTCCTAGAGATATTGCAATAGGTCAGAAGATACCTACATGGGGTTGTCAGACTCTGCAGGAGGAAAAAGGACATGCAACTCCTTCTGGTACCTTATGAGTGAGAAAGCACCTTATATATATTTGTGCTATGCCGCAACTATGAGCCACATTATTCATTTTGAGCCTTCATGTTACGAGGAGGAAACTAGTCATCCAGTATGGAGAGATTTCATGATGGAGGAGTATCAGCCCATCATGAAGAATGATGTGTGGGATATTATTCGGATACCTGAGGGGAAGTATGTATTGACTTCCAAATGGATATATAATATCAAACACACAGCTGACGGAAGCATCGAGAGGTACAAAATGAGATTTTTTACTAGAGGATTCTCTCAAGTGAAGAGAATATATTATGAGGAGACAATTTCTCCTGTTTCTCGATACACTTCTATCCAGATGATTATTTCCCCTACAACATCCATGGTTTGGAGAGTACATAATATGGATGTGAAGAAAACCTTTCTCAATGGAGAGATTGAGGAAGAAGTATACATTGAGCAACAAGATGGTTTCATGATACATTAGAGGGAGTCTCATGTGTGCAGGTTGAAGAAGGCCTTGTATGGACTCAAGAAGGAACCTCGAGCTTGGTATACGAGGATTGATGGACACCTGATGAGTTTTGGATTCATAAAACGTTTCGTTGATCCCATCCTGTACTACAAGACTGTTAATGGTGAGTCCCTGATTTTTGTCCTCTACGTTGATGATTTATTCCTTACTGGTACATAGAGCCTTATTGCTAAATGCAAGTATGTGTTGGCCTCTAAGTTTGAGATGAAATACCTTGGTATAATGCACTATTTCTTGGGACTAGAGGTGTGGTAGAGAACTAATGAGATCTTCCCAAGTCAGGGGAAGTACATAGTTGAGATATTGAAGAAGTTTGAGATCTTGGACGAGAAGCTTGTGGCTACACCAATGGTGACAAATCTGAATAAACTAGGTGTGTCTTCTTCCAATTCTAATTAAATTGATTTGAATCTATACATACAACTGATTGGATCATTGATGTATCTGGTTAAAACCATAATAGATATTTGTTATGCAGTGAGTACACGTATATTTTTTATGAGTTAGTGGGGACAAACACACTGGATTGTTGTGAAGCATGTGTTGAGATAACTATGAGGAACAGTTGGACATGGTATGATATGTACTTCCAATATTTACAAGAGATTAAAGGGATATACTGACTCTGATTGGACAAGGATCTCAATGGACAGCAAGATCACCTATGGGTGTTGGTTCACTTTGAGATCCTCCATGGTTTCCCAGTGTAGAAGGAAACAAAATTTTGTTTCCTTGAGCACCACAGAAGCAGAGTACATTTCATTGAGTGTGGAAGTCTACGAAGCAGTGTGGCTTTTCAATATCCTTGCATATTTATTTGGACATGTGTTGTATTCCACTGTTATTCCGAGACATGGTGAAGATGAAGGAAGTATTAGTGTAGTACCTTCCTATAAATGAGCAGGTTGTTGATATTCTTACCAAACTAGGATGAAACTAGAGTACTTCTGTGACAAACTTGGCATGGAAAAGAATGTCTCCCTCACTGAGAGGGAGTGTTTATGTTTGCAGATTCCTGAGACATTCTCCATACCATACTCCTATGTGATTGATTTGAGTTGATCTGTGAGGAAAATTATCCGAGAAGGGAGAAGTGGGACACTTGTCCGAGAATGGATAAGTGGGACACTTTTATGAGAATGGATAAGTGGGTTTCGGATTATTCGAGAATGGATAAGTGTGTTGATATATAAGGACACTTATCTGAGAATGGATAGCCCAATGTCCCTTGTGGAGAGCACATGAGGACACGTCCCATATGGAGAGCACATGAGGACATGTCCCATATGGAGAGCACATGAGGATGCATCCCATGTGGAGAGCACATGAGGACATGTCAATGGAGTTGACCTTGACATCACACACTACGGGGAGTTGACCCTAGTGTTTCTAGAGGGAGTAGCCTCTAGAAGTCCACATGGGAGTCCCATGTGTGATAGACATTATCCAAATTGTACTCCTCTATGAACTAAGTTGAGTTGATCTGTGAGGACACTTATCTGAAAAGGGATAAGTGGGTTTGGGAATATATCCCAATGTCTCTTGTGGAGAGAACATGAGGAAAAGTCTCTTGTGGAGAGCACATGAGGAAAAGTCTCTTGTGGAGAGCACATGAGGACATGTCAAAGGATTTTACCTTGACGTCACACACTATGGGGAGTTGACCCTAGTGTTTCTAGAGGGAGTAGCCTCTATAATTCCACATGGGAGTGCCATGTGTGATAGAATTTTTACAACTACAGTGGTTGTATACCACTAGCGAAGACTATGTGTCTTGGGACAATAGTTGTGTACTAATACAGTGGTTGTGTAGCACTAGAAGTGACTGTGCGTCACTAGAGAATAGTTTTGTGATACTTGCAGTGATTGTGTACCACTGGATAGTATTAGTATACTACTATGGAAAGATACCTCCCTATCTAAGAGGGATTTTTGATGTTTCAGCATCAAGCGAACCTTCTCCTAGATTGGGTTGTAGACCAAGGGATATAGGATACATTTATCATAAAGGTGCACTTGTGGTAAATGGGCCCAGGCGTAGTCCTTCCTTGATAATGACAAATAATAATATGGAATCAAGGTGCTTTAAGTATTTTCAAAGTTTTAGTTAGCATCAGGCTGACAGTCACTCACAGTTGTGTACCTGTGGTGAAAGATATTAGTGTGGTCTTTGTCCTAGTCATGGTGATTTGACAAGAAACGATAAAGATTCAAGAGGTTATATGATATTACATGTAGACCTAGAGTGAGCTATATCTTAGAGAGATTCAATTAGCTCAGATGGAGCGCCACAAAAGGAGTTTCTCCGCAGTTCAAGTGGGAGAGAGATGTCTCCCAAGACTGACAGACAAGTTTCATGAGTCTAGGGTGAATTTTGTATACTTCAGAGACAAGCTTGGCATGATGCAGAATGTCTCCCTCGTTGAGATGTAGTGTTGATGTTTGGACAACATCAAGAAGACATTCTCTTAGATTAATAATTAATAATATAATTATTGATTATTGAATATTATATATAATAAGTAAATGATAATAATAAATAGTTGTTGATTATCCAAGGGATGCATCCTTTCATGGATGGTCACCACATGTTCTCTATGTATGGAACATTCATCATTGTAATAATATATCGATCATATCTCATATGAATAAAAACAACAAAGAGTTGGTTCTTCTATTATTCTTTTTACAGGAGACCTCAAAAGAGAAATTGTTAATGGAAGTGGAAAGGGTAGTTGTAGAATTATGATAGAGTTCTTCAATGTTGTCCTTATAAGTTAGGAGATTTAATTTACTATTTAAATCCTTTAAGAAAATGTGTAATTTAATTTTATTATCATAATTCTCTTCAATGACGCTCCTATGCATGACGGAGTTTAGATTTAGCGTTAAAGGTTTATGATCGGAGTTGAGTTCATGTTAATTTAAAAGGTTAAAATTTTCTATTTGGTTGGAAACGAGGATATCAGATATCACATAATCTATGACACTACTACCTATCTCATGAATACAATTCATCTGGTTGGAGTTTGGCCACTTCATTACTCCATTGCAAATTATTAGGTCTTGAGAGTTGCAAAGCTTGACCAAATCAGTACCAAACAAACTCTCAATTAGGTCTTCAGATATTCTTTTGTAGCTATTAGATAAAATAAAGTCCTCATCTAGCCATAAAGGATTATGGTTAGAATCAATACTTAAAATAGTAGCTTGTTTAGTTGCAGTCCTAGCATTAAAGTATTCTAGAAGGAGGATATTAACTTCATTTTTCAAACTATAAATATCTTGTTCTAAATTATTATAGGGACAATTGCTATCTAGATTATTTTTCTTATAAAAAGTAGAATTAATAGGTGAAAAATATCAAATTTCTATATACATTTTTTTAGCATCGGTGCTTGAAATTTCTATTCAAATGTACTGATTGAGAGG
>ML795909.1:214778-228925 GCA_009831015.1 Picea engelmannii
TTGTGTTTTGGAAACACAAGCCAAAGGGATGCCTCGATAGAGAAAGTCTGAGGGACGCCTTCACTATAAGGCTCAATGAAGTCTCTGAAATTATCATTTTGTGATAAATCCTTGGAAAGGAAAGATGGATCTCCCGAGGAACTATATAACAGAGAATAGGATGGTTGAGCCTGGGCCTAGAAGGTGAGTGACAACAAGGAAGAGGAGATTTTGATAATTCTTATAAACCATTGATTGGGATCATGCACACAATGAGGTATGTCTAGAAAAAACAATGATCCCAGATAAAAAGACATCAATGTGGATACAGATCCACAAACTGCATAAATAAGTACTCTGCTAAAATTTTGAAATTTTCCTTTTGAATTATGCACAACAACAATTGTTTTTGCATGAAATTGGGATTAATGTGCTTATTGTCCAAGATTATTGAAGACAGGTGATGAAGACCATGATTCTAAAGAGGGTCAATAATTTTGAAGCAGTTGAATGAGAAAGGAATGACAGGTGTTTATGAAAAAGAACACTAAGGACGATGTTCCTTTTAAAGGAGAGGGGATTGTAACACCCCTGTTTCCCCCAACATGTAATTAATCGTTAATTGTAATTAGCATGCTATGGCATGGGAACAATGTGAATGTATTATTGAATAAAATTTCAATGATTGATTTTTTGGGTGAAGCCTTGTAGCATTGGCCATGATATCATTAGAGGAAAATAATGGGAAAACTAGAGAGGGTCCATTATGTCAAATACCCCAAAGTTTCCCCTTGTTGGGGAATAATAAACCTCTGCCCAATCCCAAGGAAAAGAATTAGTTAATGAAGAAAAGAACCGGTGGTTGAACCATCGACCACCACCATGAATGGATGCATGGTATGGCTGAATAATGTTAGCCCAAAGTACCACAAGGTCTGGCAGACCCAAGATGACTTGAGTTTCCTTCTGACAGAAGGAACATGATAGGTGGGAAACCTTCTTGAGAGGAGGGCATGCAAGATATACATGCACAAACAATTGAGAAGAGGGTGTGCATGAAGCTTTGCATAGAGTAGGAGACACTAGACAAGAGGGCGCGAGGCTCTCCAACTGAGAATTTGGTAGGAAAAATGACCTCAAGCAGAGAATCGTGAGCTTGAAACTGAGGAAACATCTGACAAACCTTGCAAGGTTGTTGTGACAAAGAGAGGGTCTCTGAGAAATGACATGGATTCCCTAGTGATATCATGGCTTGGCACAAGGGTTTCCATATTGATAAGAGTGAATTCCTTTGAGCCTATGGTTGGCTGGAAAGGAGCACACCCACCGTCAATGATATGGATGAAACTTGTAATAGATAAGTATACTCATACTCTATGTAATTTGAGCTGTAACTGTGAAATAAAGTTGGTTATCCTGTGAATGTTTAGAGATGTGCATGTTTTCTTGATGGTTGGACTGTGTTCCTTTATATTTTACTTTACTTTGTTGGTTTGTACACATAAATGCTTAATCCCTCTAGTGGCTCAAGTTAAAAAAAATGAATTGTGAGTCCATCAAACTTGCACACAGTTTCAAGTTTGTGTGTTTACACTTCCAGTTATTCTGGGCCTCCTGAATAAGGGAGTTCATTAGGCTCAAGAGAGGTAGTGCAATGGTGCACAAAGCCTACGCCAACTACATAGGAGTGGATAACTCTCTATGTTCTAAACTCCCGAAGAAACACAAGGAGCATCCCCTCATTTCATTTGAGGTACCAGTAAGCTCAGGAAGTATAATGCTCATAGAGTGTAGAAAAGGGGGTGTATTCCCTAGATCTTTCATCTTTATGACCGAGGGCTTGTGATCATAGCCTTAGAGATTTCTCAATCGAGAACGAAGTTTGTATATCTCCTGAAAATATTCAGAGGACCCATGTGAACAGGGTCTGAAAACCTTGCGCTAGTACAAAAGGAGCTAGATCTTATTGGCTTCAGAACTCTGGGAGTCCAGAGCTCCAAGATGGCATGACTTAACCAGATCTTGGCCAAGAGGTATGAGCATAGCCCTTGGGGCTTGAAAAAAATCCATGTAACCAAGACCTAGGAACCATGGGTTGAGTTCAGGAGGAGCTAAGTGTTGAGGACTTTGGGAGTCCAATGTCCCTAGTAAATAAGTATTGTAAGACCAAATTTCACCGCAAGAGAATTTTCGAGTCGATGGATTAACGATGGACCAACAACTGGCGGTCATTTACTCGTTACTGTGGAACCCGTATTCATGTTAAGCCTCATTCCACTTACCGTTCATGAAGTGACATGGGCCATAGATCTGAGGATGGTCAAGAAAGATCCCAATTGTTGGATCTATAATGTAGTTAACCCGATATTGACCTCTTCAAGAGAACTAAGGTGTTACACCTCCAAAAATCCTAAAGTTCGAATTTAAAATGTAACTAGGACCGTCGATCCTTGGATCCTTTGAGATCCTTCTGAGTCGTCAATATGGGAGTCGATGGAGGACCCCTCTTGAACATCTATCAACCAGGACACGTCGTAGGTGCTACATGCATCATCGTTTCCCTTTTATTTTGTCATGGATTACATGTAGATGGGAGATAAGTAATTCGGGAGATCTGGGTGACTGATGCGTGAAGGGAATGAAGTCTTGAAGCCTGAAGTGGATTTGAGCCACCGGATGAGAGGCCATGCGACAAGAGATTTACTCTAGAGGAATTGGGAAGAAAATTTCTATGGAGCCAAAATTTAGGAGCTCTGAAGGCCAGATTAAATCGTGGTCATTGCCTCCAATGACATATGTCACTAGATCTTATAATCTAGATATTTTACACTACAAATTATTTGGGGTGTGACACATTCAAAAATCCCAATCCCGGAATCGACGAAGTGATGTGAGTTGTGGATCTGAGGACCCTTCAGGCTCATCCCTAACCATCAGATCTAAAATGTGGTCATCTCAACACTGACCAACTCTGGGAGAAACAGGGAGTTTTCATAGTGAAACTCTCGAATGTCGAATCTCCAAAGTAACGAGATCCATAGATTGAGGGGTTGAAGTTGATAGATCTTGACCATGAGATCGGAGGAATGTTATAAGTATATGCTAGGGGTTGATGTGGTTCGCTGACATCGCCTAGGGTGATGTGGACCAACGATTGAGGTGCCACATGTCACCCCCTGACAAGGGAACGTGTCACCCCTAGCCCTCACCGTGTGTTAGCTTATGGTGCGTGCCCGCCTGACCAATGTGGTTGGTGACATGTTTGGGACTTTGGGAGTTTGGACAATTTTGGGGGTTCGAAATATTTTGACATGGCATGGTAAAGGAACGTTCAATGATGATTGTCAATCGTCGAACATTGAACGTTCAATAACGATTGTCGATTTCCAAAATGATAAAAATGAAGGATGTTGGTTGTCGACCGTCGAATGTCAAACGCCAAAAAAAGGGATGTTCAACGCGAAATATCGAATGTCGATCGCCAAATGGCCAAGGCCACATGGCGAGATTTCAGGATTTCAGGGAAAATGTGTGCAGTAAGAAAAGAGATGTTCAACACCAAACATTATCAAAGACCCCAGCTAATAATGCCCATATATCTTCAGGAGACTGTATCCTGCAAACCAGAGATCAGATTTCGAGCTAGTAACAGTCATTAGAAAGCTATGGATGAGTGGAATAGGATGAAGACCTTAGAGATATGTTTTGAGATTATTTGAAGAGAAAAACAATTTGATGCCCCATTTCATTGAAAGGGTATTTAGGGTTCAGGTATGTTACAGTCCCTTATTTTTTTTGGCTTTTATATTGAAAAATTAGAAACCCAATTATAAGGTTATACAAGAAACTAATTACTAGTTTCAAGAATAATAAGGGTTTCTTAAATGATAAAGTAACTACTAAGTTTAATAATACAAGAAAGTAATTACTAATTTCAAAAATAATAAGGGTTTCTTAAATGAGACAGTAACTAAGTTCAAGAATAATAAGGATTGGCTAGAAGAAATTAAGTAATGTTTTTCATTGTTCCCTGCCATTTTATTTATTTATATTGACAAGAGAAAGAAATTACTAAGTTAAAGAATAACAAGGGTTGGTTGGAACTAATTAATTGTAATCTACAAGTTAAATATTTTTTTTCCTTGTCCCCTTCCCCTTTTCCCATTTATATTGACAAGTTAGATGTCTCTTTTTAAGAATATTCTTTTGTTTCCACTACTTTAACATAAATAGTCATCATCCTTCTTCTTTATAATGATGGTATTGTTCTTTCTATGAGGATCCCATTCAATATTTACAAGCATCTTAAAATTCTTAAAGATTTTTGGTTTTACGTTAGATAATATGCATAATGTTAATTTTTGTGAACCCAACACCCAACACTTATTTTGAATAAAATCACTTCATTAAATAATTGCACAGCTAGACAAACATTAACGAAATGATAAAAATTGAAACCATAGACATTGAAAAAGATATTTGGGTAAACACCCCTCAAAAAAACTTGAAGAGGAAATCAGATTTGAGTTGATTTTATTAAATAAAATATTGGGCTCTCATCCTGGGATAATGGACCATCTAAGAAAAATACAATTAGAATATAGCCTAGCCTACCTGGATGATATCTCCCTTGCTTACCCTTTCTCCTTCCTCTAACCCTTCCTACTCACACTTGGATGAATTGTCCTCTTCACCCAAACAATGAGATATCCTCACTATGTGTGTGTCTCATCCTCTCACGTAGGCGTCCTTTTATTATGTTGAGTTAACTCTAAATGAAAAACCCTAGATCTTCTCCAAAGTGATCAAATGCTAAGATTAGATCTCATTTTCACTTTAGATCTAATGACTAGGATTTAATCAAATCATTTAAGTTACTAAGGCCAAAAACTTAGGCATTTAACTTAATCAAACTCACATTAATCTAAAATGTCATTCACTTTAATAATTAACTCATAAAGTGAATTTCCTAAGGTTCTGAGAGGCATTACAGATGACTTCCACATGCTAGACACCAATCCAATGTGGAAGTACCTATATGATGCTAAATACACCAATAATCCCTCTTAACGAAGAAGGTATTTCTACCACCTAGATGTGTCTTTGTCTTCGCTATCAGGTCTGCTACCATGTTTTCTCTCTAATCCACCTAATTGGTTGCTCTCCAATCCACTTGATTGGTCGCTCCTTTTAAAAAAAAATATTCTATCCCCGCCATCTTCCTTGAACCCTTATTTGAATACGTTCTTCTTATCATGCTCCTAGAATCCCCCTTCTCTTGAGCATCCTGCATACTCATCTCATACCATGACTCTTTCTTGATATACTTGGAAGGATTCTCCTTCCCGCATGTACCTGAAGATTGAATCCCTCTGAGTTTCTCAACATTTGGAGCTACCATCTCATTGTCCTCTATCACTCAATTAGTTTCCATTGCTTACATAGGATTTCCCTTTATCATATATAATTTTATCTCTCTAACACTGAAAACCAGTGTTTTGTCTCTGCTAAAATATTTAGGTTTGATCAACTCCTTTCCATCCTAGAATAGTATTCCAAATCCCTTCTTCTCAATCACTAAGACTGAGAGCACACTCCTCTTGAGTTCCGACACCCACAACATGTCCATCACTCTTAACAAAGCTCCTAAATCCATATGGAATGGAATTGTCCCAGATCCCTTCACTGCATGCTTGGTCCGCACACCAAGTTCCACATACACATTTGAGACTGACTCTGTGAAGCTCTAAAAAGCCTTATGTTCTCCTATCATATGACATGTGGCTCCACTATATAGTAACTATTTACCAGTTGATATGGTTCCTGAACAAAGATGGGAAACAAGTAAGAACGTGTGTTCAAACTTCTTGGAAAACACATCTTCCTGAGCCTTTGGCGATACAACTACCTTTGATTGTGTCCCATTTCCACTGTTATTCTTGTTCAAACATTGACCTACATAATGCCCAAACCTGTCACATGCATAGCAGTTGATTTTTCTCACGTCCTTCTTCTTTTCATCTTGAGAGGTAGACTCTCCAATGATAATATTCTTGAACTTTCCCTTATTTTCCTGGTTGGCAAGAGGAATGTTCTCATCATCATTTTTATACTGTCATCCATTCAGCTCTTGATCCTAAAGTTATTCTTGAATGAAGTCATCCCACAACCTTGACCAATCAGGTAAATTCTCTCATGACATGATACCTTTGATGAATGATATACACTCATTCGTGAATCCTTTGAGCATCATCCTGACCAAATATGAATCATCCATTGTCTCCCCTATTACATCTAGCTCATCTTGAACTTGTCAGATCCTGGTGAGATACGTTGTCACCATGTTTGATCCTATCAGATTCGTCTCTCTAAGCTTCTCTCTCATCACCATTTTACAATTCTCATTCTTACACTAAAATAAAACCTTCAGAGCCTCCCACATTTCATTGGCAGTTGTATTTCAAGATAAATGAGGGATCAAATGATCCTTCACTCCATGTAGAATAATTATTTTGTCTTTCGCATCCTTTATCTTATGGATATCCAGATCTTTTGGATCCGCTAGTGGGGCTAAAATGGAGTTTACAAACTCCCAAATATATTTCTCCATCAACGCCAACATGATCCTCTCCTTCCAAGGACTATAGATGGAAATTGTATCATACCAGTTTTGCGCACACTGAGTGAACTTATTCTTTGAGGACACTTACTTGCAAGAGATCTAGATTATTATACTATTGGGCATTTGATTATGATTATGAGGCGTTATGGATTGATGACATGTTATTTGGCTGTATTGACATACACAGGTGTTATTGACTCGGTTTTCCTGAGTGTGCAGGATTTTGGACCTCGAGGATACAGAGGCATCAATGAAACCCCTTGGACTCTGGATAGAGTCGGGGAGTGGACATTTAGGGGTTTGATTGTTGTATATATGGCATTTGTGCATATGATTAGATGATATGATTATGGATATTATTTATGACATGATTCGTTGATGATACAGGATGACGATAGCATTTTGACCAGAATCACACATGGAGTAGAGGAGTCACACACGATAACCAGAGACTTTGAGGGAGAGGTGTGGACATCAGGCCTACCAGAACCTACTAGCACTCTCATCATGGCTCTAACTGTAGGTTAACGATTACATAGTTTGAGAAGACCCATGATGCCATGAGGGTAGACTGCGACAGTTTCTCATGATGATTCTAAGGTGCATACAATAAGGCATGGGCCTTATTCCTTAGAGGCCCTTAGTCTCCCACAAGATCACCTAGTGGAGTATTGACTCTAGGAGTTTTGATGTCTACCAAGTCAGTCAAGAGGCGAGTGGCACCCTTGGAGCATGGAGTGCATCCTAAAGGGCATGTCGCACAAGAAAAACCGAAAGAGGCGAGTGGCACCCTTGGAGCACGTAGTGCATCCTGAAGGGCACGTCATGCAAGGGAAAAAAAATGAGGCCAGTGGCACCCTTGCAACACCCAGTGTGTCCTGAAGGGCACACCATGTTGTTAAATAATAAATGAATAAACCTATATTGCCTTAGAACTAATAATGTGATGAGAAATATTTAAAACAATTTCCCTAATAAAATGTCGCCCAACTTAGGAAAATAAAGTCTAGGTCTAAGTGATACTTGTGATAAAAAAATAATATTTATATTTATATAAAAATAAAAAAGTAATAATTATAATTATCATTAATCATGTGATGAGAAGGGGGTAAGCAATTCAAATAATATATAAAAAAAAATTGAGGGATAAAATTTAAAAAGGGGGAAAAAGGGGAAATATTTGTTTTGTTACATATGCTAATTAAAAATTTATTGATTAAGAAGGAAAAGGGGAAAAATGTGATTTTCTACACTTGCCAATTTGATTTTTAAATGAAAAGGGAAAGAGGGAAATTTAAAGGAATTAGAAACTAGGAAAAATTTGGAAACATAAAAAGAAAGGGGAAACACAATGAAAAAGAAGAAAGACTAACTTAGTAAGGTATCTAGCATTTAAGAACTTTCTAAATTAAACTCAACTAATAAATTAGTAAGGGGAAAAGTCATTAAATTGTGTAAGGGAATATGGGGACACCTAGGAGCGATTCTAGGAATTCTTTTAGGTGGGTGAGGGAAATAGAAGTAATTAATTAATTAATTAAATTAATTTATGGTGTGATGAAGGGGATGGGTGACACATGTACGAGGAGGATTTTTATGAATTAAATTATTGAACAATAAATTAAATGCGATTTTGGGAAAGTAAATGACTTAGAAACTCTATATAAACGAGGGAGGAGGAGGATTATGGATACCTTATTTTATGCGTAACATTATGTTGCATAAATTTAGACTTAACTAACTTAGATTATGGGAGTTGGGATACCCAACTCGATGAGGAGTGGTAGCTCAGCCTTGCGAGGTGAGTTGGGAGGTATTTGTTCTCTGGTTTAGAGTGTGTGGACCCTTTGTGGCTTAGGGGGATAATGGGGAAGAAGAGTACCCCTAGCGTTGGCTAGGAGGTACCGGTGAAGTCTCATCGGTCGGCAAACGGGAGCTACACGGAGCGCGCGAGACAATGAATCAGAGCAGATGACTTGGGCTATGGTACGCTTACTTTGATTCTGCATGGTAGATTATTATTATACCTTATGTTTTCATTTTTGTGTTTTTAATCGGGTAAAGAAAATGTTTGACTTAGCATTTCAACCGAGAACTTGATTTTCCCCATAGCCTGAAGCTTGTTGATTGACTTGATTCCCTTGGCATTCGATCCTTGCATGTTGTGACTATAATTTGGTTTGGTTGATTGTTGTGAAGAGTTAATCTTTTCATCCTCATCCCTAGTTTGTCAATCCATGCTTGAGCAGTTGGTCAGGAGCCGAATCGACGATCGTCACTTCGGTGCACAATGACCTATAGATTCTAATGCCCTGCTTTTCTATCCGTGGATGATGAAAGAAGGATGTGTTTGCCCAACTGTTTACCCATTCTCATCTTTGCATTTATCTCCACCTTTCCTCAGTCTCTGTGTGTTATATCACCTCTACGTCTTAATCGTTCTTGGTAATCTGAAAACCGTGTTTGGTATTTTCTGCATTTCAACACGCTCAACCATGAAAATTAACTCTGCGTTTATATATGTTGCTGGATCAATTTAACTCTACGTTTTTAAATATTGTTGGATACATTTAAATCTATGTTTTTATATAATGTTGGATGAATTTAACTCTATGTTATATATGTTGCTGGATCAATTTAACTCTGCGTTTTTAAATATTGTTTTATACATTTAAATATCCATTTTTATATAATGTTGGATGAATTTAACTCTAAGTTTATATATGTTGTTGGATCAATTTAACTCTGCGTTTTTTAATATTGTTGGATACATTTAAATCTACATTTTTATATAATGCTGAATGAATTTAACTCTGCGTTTTTACATATTTCCGGATAACTTAAATCTGCGTTCTGATACCTCCTTGCAACTTAAATCCATGTTTGATTTAATGATATCAATAGTCTCTGCATTTTTTTTACCTCTTCACTTTAACATTTGAAGATGATTGAGACTACATTGTCCCTTTGTTGACTGCCGTTACATTCATTTGGACTGTGATTTCTTTTTTTTTATTATGCATTTAAATTATGGGAAGGAGAAATTGCCTGACGCTTCTCATATTTCATTATTATTCCATCTACAGTACTAAATTCTTCTAGTTATTTATTGTTTTATCAGAATATTGATTTAGTATGTCGATATTGCATGGACCAATTGTCTTGATTGGTGAATGGTATTATGTCCAGTAAACTCACACTATTTAGAATTTTTTATAAAAAGAGATTCAAGATCAACAAAAACCCAAGTGAGAGGAATATTTCCTGAACGCTATTTACACAATTAGATCGTTACCCTCAAGAAATAAAAGTTCCATGACTGAAGATGGAGAAATTATGTCTACGTTTTTGGGCCTTGGTCTGCAAAAAAAATTCCTCAGCGATATACTACCTTGAGGGTGATGTAAATCTGCATTATATATATATTTTTTTTTTATTGCCAACATTTTTCCCATTGTTTTTAACTCTGTGTATCACGTATTGGCTACCGGATTTCCTCCCTCGGCAAGTGAAATAGCTTTGGGATTGGGGTTAAACCATCACTTTGCATTGACAGTAATTCTAGTGAAGTTAATATCATTAATTGGGTAGTAAATAAGTCAGACAACGATTATGTGTAGTGTCAGCGTTCTCATTGTATCTTTAATTTACATTAATGGACTGTACAGTGAATATCCATCAAGATTTCTTACCGCCAATGTTTAGCTGCAACAAATATTTACCAATTGCTTCTTCATTGGGTTAGATTATTTTGTTATGTAGTATTTGACTGTAGGAGTAATACCCTTAACTTCAATTCACATTCTTTTAAACTCAGGGTTTCCCTCCTATTTACCTCGGTGGTTATCATTTTATTCCACTCTACGAACGTCCTTAAATATGGAAATATAAATGTTGTGATTTATAGACCGAGGTTTTGAGGATTTTAAACTAGCTTTTTACAATAGTGATTTAGCATTTCTATAAGACAACCTTTAATTGAATAAAACACCCTTTAACATGATTAAACAACCTTTAATTGAACAGAAAATCCTTTAATATGATTAGACAACCTTTAATTTGAATAGACAGCCTTTAGATCAACTTAGACTAGACTTGTCAATCTAGTTTTCATATTAATTAAACCAGACTTGTTAAATTAGAATGTAATTATTGTTTATAGTGTTAGTATTGACTTAATTAGACTTGCTTGATTTGATTTTCATTAGTGTTATATTAGATGATACATTGATGACCAAATTCTAATTTAGACTTGCTTAATTTGATTTGCATTTAGTGTTAAATTAGATGGTACATTGATGACCAAATTATAATTTAGACTTGCTCCATTTGATTTGAATAGATGGTACATTAAAGACTAAATGTAAATTAATATCGTTAACAAGTGTGATAATTGAAGCTTGTACATCGATATTGCTAATGTTGTTTATGAGGTTAATTGCTAAGTTAGATTGTATTTAGTGATTAATTTAGAATTTCCCATTTAGATTGTAATTAATGTTAAATTAGATTGGAGTGTATTGACTAAATTGTAATTTAGACATGCTAAATTAGAGTGTAAGTTATGTTAATTTAGATTGGTAATTATTGACAAATTTAGACTTGATTAATGGTTTGGGTTGTTGGCAAAGCCGTGTAATGGCTTGCACTCTCTTGTTGACGTCATATCACATCTTGTCGACCTGTTGCTTGGGGGGTGGGTGTAGTATTTATGTCATCTATTTCAGTCTCCTAGTGCGTGGGTTGGTCTTGAGTCTATGGTCCAGATAGAATTTTTTGTGCCAAGGTTTTTGACGTGTCTATCACCTAGGGATGACATGATTCCTGATGAGGGGATCATGGCATGCCCTATTGGGTAGTGGTGAATGATAACCTAGACAGATTCGGTGTCATCTGTGTGATTGTTGTTAAGCATTGTAAGTTTGCATGGGTTGGACACCTTCATGTATTTGGTTCGCATGCCTTGAGGTTCTAGTATTTAGTCATCAAGGTCATTGTGTCAAGAGGGGGATGTTTTCCCTTAGCTTTTAGGCATGGTGTTGTTGCATCGAGTGAGTAGTCGTTTCTCCTTGTTGTTCTATGCATGTTTCACCCAGTTGCTCTTGTGCTAGTGCATGCAGTCATAGTTTTCTGCTACCTGGACTGTGTGTTTGCGTTCGTCATCACTTGTATGGTTCAGTTGTTGTCATCATTGCCTTCCTTCTTGAAAAAAGGGGTTTTTGCATGTTTTTCTTCGCTCACAGTCGTAACGTATTGGGGGTGTTGTAGCAACCCCAACCAACCTTTCCTCAAACCGAAAACTAGATGTGGCCATCTCTACAACTTGCTAAAAATAAAATAAAATACAAAATTTGTTGCAAACTCAAATTTTGTTTCTCAAAACTATTGTCCACTACCCTCTTCCTACTATGTGAATTCACTACTCATTGCTTGGACCCCTTCTTGAAGCTTCCCAGGGCTTCCCACAACCTTCTTCTGCTCCTGAGGTACTTTTCTGGGCTATCTCTACCCACTTCCCAGGGCTTCTCGGACCTTTTCCTGCAACCTATGGGATGTTGAGACCTCTTCCCGTTGACTGATGCTTCCTTGTCCTTGCTAGAAACTCTCTTTGGCCCTCTGCTGGGAGGATGAGTTGTCTGGAAACCTATCTGTGTGGTATGGGATAGCCCACTTCCTTCCTCCACCACCTATCAATGACTATATTCCTTGCTGGTGGATACAATAGTTGTGTTTCTGCTCACCCAACCAAACCTCTTGCTAGATGTGTACATTTTAAGCTTGTACAATATTTACTTCAAACAAATTTTCAGTAAAAGAATAGAAAAGATACAATTGAAAATACAAACGTTGCACACATATTTTTCCCCTGGAAAACTAAAAATAGAAAAACCAACATATTCTATATTCATTCATAGTGATACATTGTTTACAATACAATATACATATAGGACCCAGTGGCATCCAAAACCCTAACCCAATGACCTAGATTAGTCAAAAACCCTAATTCCTTAACCGTAAATAGAAAACCATCGACAAAAACTATGTGTCGAAAAGACACCCAACGCTGGACACGAATTTGGCTTTGTAGATACATATTGGGTTGGAGATCTGGATCGTAGGAGATCTACAAGTGGGTATGTGTTTAACCTGTTTGGAGGAGAAATACGTTGGATGAGCAAAAGACAGGTAGTAGTGGCCCTTTAAACTACAGAAGTCGAATACATGGTTGCCACTCATGCAAGTAAGGAAGAAATATGGTTACAAAGATTGTGTTCAGGTATTCGGTTGGTACAACAAGTTGTAAGGATAGATTGTGACAGTCAAAGTGCAATTTTTCTAGCAAAGAACTTGACTTATCATTCAAAGACAAAGCATATTGATATTCAATATCACTTTGTGAGAGACATGGTTGAAGAAAAGAAAGTATTTTTGATGAAGGTGGACACTTTGAAGAATGTTGCAGATTCATTAAAAAAATATGTGAGTACTGAGAAGTTCTCTTGGTGTAGAGAATCCATGGGCATTGTTTCCCTAGATTGTTGACTATGTAACCCTATAACTCTTTGTATGGAAAGAAAACAACAAGTGCGAGAATGTTGGGTATGTTTTATATTCTTTGCACGAGTAGTAGTGTCACATTTTTGCCTCATTTTTCATGTTGTTGGGTGAAATCATGAAGATGGGTGTCTATTTTGCTTGTTTTATGAGAAAAAATACTATATTTTCATAATTTCTTCAACTTCTGGTATACAAAAGTATTTTTTTTATTTACAATTTTACTTTACAGTAAAAAAAAAACATGTGAAGAATTTTGTTAGCTTTCCACTGATTATTTTTCAAATATTTTTTATTGAGATTTGATATGTCAATTTGACAATTTTTTAACAGTATGTTCCTTAAACATGAAAGGAATGATAATGAGTTATCTCTCTCTCCCCCCCCCCCTTCCCACCCCAACAATGTATCTATTATTAAACTTTTATTTTTAACAGAAGAAATATACTGCAACAATCCACATAGAATCTATTTTATTATGACTATAATTTTGAATCTAATAGATGATTGTTATAATTTCTAGAACTTCTGAAGTTGACCAAGCTGAAAACATTGGATATTTTAAACACATGTTTTCCCCCACCCTGTATCTATCTTAATTTTTACTTAAAAGTAAAATATAAAAATACCCCTTTGAAAATAATGGTTTAAGGATTATGAATATAATTGTTTCTCACTTTGTATTTTTAGAGATATGGATATTTCATCTCACTGAATCATAATGTCAGCTGGAAATATTATACAATGATTTTTTTTTTTAAATTAAATAAAATTAGATAAAAATAATGAAAATGAAAAAAAATTATAGAAATTGAAAGTAGATTCAATTTTGCAAATTGTAACATCCCGCCCTAATGGACTAAGAAAACTTATTATTTGAGGACACTTGCTCGCAAGTGATCTGGACTTTTCTGATGTTAAAACATTTATACTTGATGATGATGCATTATGATAGACGACATGAGGTTTTACTATTTGATGTAGATAGGTG
>ML795909.1:265150-276954 GCA_009831015.1 Picea engelmannii
AACTACCCATGCTATGCTTTGATGATTGATGTGTGATTTCCCTTCAGAAGTGTGGATTGCATAGTTACTTTTCTGGGTTAGATAGCAGATTTGATCTATCAAACCAACTCCATCTCATACTTTCATGTGCCATAATGGAGTAGATAGCCTCTCTGTGAAAGAGAACCAAAGTGCATTTCAGTTTGCTATTTTGATTTTTTCCAGCATACATAGTTCTATACTCATGACGTTAGAAATTACCTTTCTTACTGGTGTCTTGTAACTCTGTTGATTACGAATCCTGGATTGATAATTAATGAGAGCATTATACTAAACATATAATCAACACAACAGATTCAATGCACTATTAAAGAATTTCAAAAATCCACTGAATCTTTTCATCGTTCACATACCCTCGTTGAAAAACTTGTTGCTTTGCAAGAAGATGATAAAGTTGTTCAAAGTCTTATGGTGAAAGTCCCTAGTCTGGAATCTTCAGATCCCAATGCCACTGCTACTCTCAGATCCGGACTCCAAGACATCACTGTTTTCTTTCGAAAGGAATGCCATGCCCTGTACATTGAACATGAACATATGATCTTTGATCAAAACAAAAGGAAGATCCCGCTCATCAAAGATTCACTTCAAGTGAAGATCTGTGAGCTCGCTTCTCCATACGAAAATGTTGAATTTACTTGTTCAATAGGAAAAGTTTCGAGAAATTCTTTGGCCATTAAATGGGACAAATTTGTTGTTGCCTCTTTTAATCGTCAAGTCAATCAATGACATTCAGAATTGATTGAACAACAAGCTTCATGCACAACCGCTTGTACTAGTCATACTGAAGCTTGGGATGAAACTGCAAGACAGGCCAATGCTATCGCTCAGGAAGACTCCATATTGGTCCTTGTACAGAGAGAAGTTTCAAAATCTACTCAGGCTCAAGAGAAGCGATTAACCCATGTCATTAAGCCTCTGCAAGATTATTTTGTGCAACTCATTAAACTATAGTGAACCTCCTTCACTCATCTTGATGTGTGTGTCACTCCTGCAGCCACTCACGTAAGTGCACCTGCTCGATATCCTACAGCTCAACCAAAAAATGGGCATGGTCATTGTAGAAACAGAAGAGGAAGACAAAAGCTAAATCAGAACACTTCATTTGTAGATAGGCAGTTGGGTTCAAATCCAAACTAGAATCTATGGAACTCTAGCTTAGATCCAATGACTGCCCCATTTGTTCCACGAAAATCAAATGCTCAGTAGAATCGTTGTGGTCATCCAGGACATCGACCACCACAGCCTCCACCACCTCCTCCTCCTCCTCCTCCTCCTACACTGAACAAAGGGAAAACTCAAATGTAAGAATAAAAATGCATCTGTACAGGTTTCTTGTAATAGACCCATTTTCTTATATGTTGTACCTTTTAGGAAATATGACTATTTCTCAGTTATATCGTCGGATTAGTAATAAATTTACCCATAATATTTCTTCTGTCCATTTTCCTTACACACAAATTAAGTTTTTGGGTGTCGGGCATAAGTACATTCCTCGCCCACCTCAAATGTCCAGATCAGATATTTTGAAAGAATATGGCTCTTTTTCAAGATTATGCAGGATTAGAAGATATTTTGGACGTTATAAAGAGGAAAATTTTCATCCCTTTAGATTTCCCAACCCTCTCTAGGAACCTCCCTTGCATGCACCTGAACTAGAACATGCTCTTTATTCAGGTTTATGTACCCTACATGACAGAACAGATGTAATTGTTTTTTCTAGAAAACCTCGTTTCTCTAGATCTCAGTTGGTTTCACTTCGAAGACTTCAAATAATTCCTATTGTAATCAAACCCGCAGATAAAAATTTAGGCTTGGTTGTGCTCGATAGAGACAGATATATTGCTAAAGGTGATAGCCAATTATCTAACGCAATGTTTACTCTCCAGTTACCATAGTTCCATGGACAACCATGCGAGCCTCTTTAAGGAAGCTTCAAGCTCGATAAAAACATCTTATTTCTTTTAATCACTGGAAATTCATTATGCAGGTCGACATTCATCACTCTCGGGCTTGTGTACTTTAATTTATCTGGAAAGTACAAAAGGAACCCCCGGTTGGACGAACCATCTGCTCTTATAATGGATATATGATTTAACCTCTGTCCAAATATCTGCACCATAAACTCCTAGACACTCTCATGGCACAACCTAACCATCTTCCATATTCTCTTTCCCTTCTCCAAGTTATTCAATCAACAAGGTTTCTGATCGACTGTATTTAGTAGCTTTTGATGTGGAATCATTGTACCCCAGCATTCCAATTCAAGAAGGTCTCTTGTCTCTCAGGGATATGATAACGCAATGTACATTTTAGTCTTTTAGTTCAGAAGAAGTGGATTTTTTGGTTAGTGTTGCATAACTCGTTCTTTGATGGCACTCTTTAGAATTCAATGGCGGTTTTTACCAATAGATCATGGGAACTACAATGGGAAGTAACTTTTTAGTTGTGTATGCTTGTTTATTTCTCTGTCATTTAAAACAAGAAGTGCAGCAAAGATTGCCCACTCCAGAATTGTCATTTTTCAAATGCTTCATTGATGATTATTTTCTAGTTTGGTCGGGCTCAAAAGCCAGACTACAAGATTATCTCAATTGTTACCAGTCCATTTATCTTGATAACATTTGTATTACCAGTTGTATCTCCAATACAAGTATTAATCTACTTGATGTTGTTTTCTTCATAGGGCCTGATTTTGAGCTCTCTGGAAAAATTTCCACTAGTTGATATCAAAAACCTTTGAATGCATACCAGTACATTCCTTTCACCTCCTGGAATCCTCGATATCAGAAGTCTTCTTTTTTTGTGAATGAGTTAAAGAGATACTTGCTTCGATAAAGTGATCAATCTGGTTTTCTCAAGTTGAAGAAGTTTTTCTACTCCCAGATGAGAGCCCAAGGATACCCACCTGATTTTCTTTAGGTGTGCTTCTCTCAAGTTAATTGGAATCAAAGGTATTCTTTACTACATCAGGTTTTTGCACATGGACCTATTCAACATTCAGGTATCAAGAGGGCCCCCCTGGTGTTAAAGTTGTATTTTTTTGAGTCTACTAGAGCTTTGAACCTTGGCGGTACCCTAAACCCTAAATTGTACGAATTCTTCTAGCGTCACCCTCTGCTTCAACATATTCCAAAGCCTTTTATTTGTTGGAGGAATCCATGTAAACTGGGAACCTTCATCATGAGCATCACTCTTCGGGATCCATCTCACTAATTTTTTATTGTTTCGCTCGGTGCCTTCGGGGGTGTGGGGGACACCCATGACATCCCTCCTTTTTTAGGGGGCTCGGGGGCAACACCCCCGATCCAAATTCTAGTTGTTTGTCTCCCATTGATCAGTCTTAAGAAGTTCGATACTTTTCATTGTACAATCAGTTTTTTAAAGTTAGCCATTGTCATAGGATTTGTGCCCCTGCTACAGTACTCAGAACCGTTACAATTGTTCCAAAGAAACGCCTCAAATTCTACACCCCGACTTCCAAGCACAAATTTCATTTTCTACCATCTGTCAGATCAGTCAGTTATGTTCTCGACTTTTGGGCTTCGCTAACCGTTCCAATGGTTGAACTCCCCGACTTTTGGGATCCTTCTTTTTTTTGTGCTCAAACGCTATCCATAAAAGGACATCATTATAAAGATTAAATTTGTATCACTGATGAGACCCTAAAGGTCGAAAATAGTTTGATAATACAATTTTTCTTTCGCATATTATGTGCTCTTATACATAATTTTTCATGTCCTTTCACTCGCTTTCTTCTTACTCTATTTTTTCGATTATCCTCTTGCTCTAGTATCGCTAGCCATTTTGCACTCTTGTTTTTAACCTAGTTAAGAAGGTTGCATCCATAACAGTTGTTTGAGCACATTATTGAGATGATCTATTCATAGACTCATTTGATAATATCCTCCCATGACTAGATTTTTGTTGGTCACGCGGAGTCTCAGTTGAATATGGGGTTCCTCTTCTTTCTTCTTTGGATAGCCTAGAGAATTTGTGAGGAATCTTTGGAGACTCATGTCTCGACATCTCGCATAAATATCTATCCTTTGAAAATTCATGAATATGAAATTCCATAAGTTATAAAAACATTAAATGGAAATAGTAAATTTATAACACAAGCATTTATGACAACTTCAAAGCATCTCAGATATATATTGAAAAAACTAGAACAACTATATTTTTTACAATCATTGACAAAAAGAATCACTGACAAAACATTTACTTAAAACTAAAAAAAGAAACAATATTAAATGATATGTTGTTTCTATCCTCTTAGATATATGCTCAGAGAAAGATTCAAGGGATCATTGATCAAATCCTTGGGGAAGATATCATCATGACACATGGAACAAATTTCCAAGAAGAACCTTTAGGGTAAAATATCAATAGACTAACCAACAACATACACAGGTGGCACCAACAATAGAAGAGAATGGAAACATACACAAGGTGGCATTAGCAAGGATATAAAGAGGGCGACACCGAAAAAAAAATGAGGAAGGAGATAACAGCAAGTAGAACCAAAATCCCCAAACAATAACCATGAAGAGATCTCCAACAAGATGGAAAAGACCAAGAATAACTATCCTAGAGGGGTCGTAGCCACATAATTAAATAATTTAATAATTTAAACAAATAATAGTTTATAACATAAATTATTTATTATTAAATCATAAAAATCAACAAGAAAAAAAACAAGTCAAGAGAAGGGATCCAAAGTTCTTTAGGAAAACACAAAGAACAAAACCAAAAACCCACACAACAATTAAGGGGGGAATAACTAAAGAAAGGGTGGTTTCAACACAAAGTCAACAATTAAATTCTTCCAAAGTCAAGGCGGCTAACTTTATTTAGGTAAAGCACAAAACAAAAATCCCACAAAGCAATTACAGGGGTTGTAAGTCAAGCAAGGTTGATTTCAAGACAACCTGTGAACAATTGAGTTCTTCTTTAATGGAGAAATGTCCACATGATTCTCATGATATTTACTTATAAGATTTTATCATCCCATTATAAAAGGAAGATCAATAATCTAATCATGATCTTCTTAACTACTTCTAGGTCTCATGGACCATCCCAGGAGAGAAAAAAATCACACATTATCTCAACTTGGTACTTAAATCTAAAATAACATTAAATATTTAAATCATTAAATAACACTAAATAAATCATAAAATATCACTAACTACTCCTAGGTCTCATGGACCATCCCGGGAGAGAATACTACCACTAATTATTTAAATCATAAAATTTTAAATTATTCTAAACAAAACACCCAGAGCACCAACGTCTGCATGCCCTCAGCGTCAACGTCAATCAAAATATGGCCCTGTCCATGTATAGGGACATTCCTAAATCCGGGCCAATATCTGTACATGGACAAGGCCATATTCTGATTGACAAATACAACAAACATGCAATGCTTAACATATTCGGCCATGTCCATGTACAAGGACATGCCCAAATCTAGGCTTGTCCCTATACATGGACAATGATATTTTTGGCCCTCTCCATGTACAGGGACAAGCCTGAATTTACCTGTACATGGACAAGGCCATATTCGGCCTTGTCCATGTACAGGAAAAAGCCCTTATTCAGGCATTTCCCTTTACATGTACATGGTCGAATATGACCTTGTCCATGTATAGGGAAAGGCCTGAATTCGAAGTTGTCTCTATACATGGACAGGGCCATATTCGACCCTATCCATGTATAGGGATAGGCTTGCATATGGGCCTATCCCTACACTCTAAGACTATAAAATCGAAAATCGAAAATCGAAAATCTAACTAACAATTTGATACTAAAATCTAAAATCTAAAACATTTAATCTAAAATCTAAAATATGTGATATGTAAGTTGTAATCACTATCAAGCTAATTATCAAATAAGTGTTGGCATAATCAGATAGAACACATACATCAAATCTGTATAAAAAAGGTTAAATATAACCCTATGGAACTGTTTATAACACATATCTCTTTACCCAATATGTACACCATGTTTACATAAGTTCAATGTAATCCAAGGTAATTATAGTGCAAGAAATACACTCCTTGTAATATACTCTAAATCCATAACACATCTTATGAATCAAACCCATGATATTCAAAGCAGATAGGGTATACTTAGATATTATGGATCTACTTATGAGACCTAATCATTGTTTAGTGAAGCTAGCATACTTACAGATATTGCGTACTATTAATCACATATAATATAATGATTACAATACTATTTTCCATAAGTTGGTATTGGAGTATGAGGTATAGTAGTAAGAAATGTGCAACAACAATCATGCAATGCAATGTGAAACAGATACAACAAGCATGCAATCCTTAACATATTCGACCATGTCTATGTACAGTGACAGGCCCGAATTCAGGCATGTTCCTGTACATGGACAAGGCCATATTAGACCCTATCCATGTACATGGACAAGGCCATATTAGGCCCTATCCATGTACAGGGACATGCCCGAATTCAAGCATGTCCTTGTACATGGACAGGGATGAATTCGACCTTGTCCATGTATAGGGACAAGACCAAATTTGGGCTTGTCCATGTACATGGACAAGGCCATATTAACCCCCACCCGATTCATTTTCCAACAATGTCAAAAGATGTGATGCCTTCCAAGATTCATGAAAATTTTCCAATGGGGAAATATAAAGACCTCATTAATAGTGGAAAATTTGTTACTATTTTGTTTGCACTAGCTCCCTCCAGAGTTATGAATGTTTAGGTAACAATTATTTCAATTTTCCACTTGCAATCGATTGTTACATCAAACAATTACCATGTTGGAAAATAAACAAATGAATAAGTTAAATAATTACTTACAGTGTAACGTAAATAGTCTTTTCTACCAAAGGGTGACTATGGAATGGTCAAACTTAAAATTTTAACAACTCAAAACATGATGTTCTCATAGTAGTAGAAAATCAGATAAGCCACATTTAAGAGGCCAATTCCAATGGGATCTTCTCTGAACATGACTTATTGACATTAAAATGGTTATAAAATGAAAAAAAAAATTGTTGGCAAGGGAAGAAAAAAAGTGGAGGAAAAAGAGTTGATCTAGTTTGTTGGGTTAAGGAGATGTGAATCTAAATTTTATATAATTTTTCAATATGCGGAAGAGTAAAAATACCATATGGGACATATAAGCACAAGATCATTCAAGAGTTTCTAGTTTCAAATTATCCCTTTACATTGATAGGGCTGAATACGACCTTGTCCATGTACATGGACATGCCCGAATGGACAGGGTTGAATATGGCCATGTCCATGTACAGGGACATGCCCGAATTCATCCTAATCAATAGTACATAAAGCTGGAAACAATGAATCTATCATATCAATAGTGAAATGAATATTGGATTACACTGGTATAGAGTTAACCAAGCATGAAGATGCTATGATAAGAGAACATGAATGGATGGAATAGGCCATATCTTGTGATTATGTTTTTCTTAGATAGGTTACAACGCTTGATTACAGATCAAACTAAGCTATGTTATGTTGAAACAAAGGCAGTGATTCTCAATACAACACTGATTTGTTATCTATGAAGTTTCTTATATGAATGTATTCATCATATTCAAACATTACTGGATTACGATTATGTTCATAACTGATGTTAGTCATGTAATATTAATATGGATATACATTAAGCTAAAATAAGGATAACAACATATCAAACACACATCAGTTTAGCTATGTATTACTCTTAGTTATTACTATGGGTTCAATAATATTTATATTATGCTTATACTTATCCTTGTTACACATCATAGAACATGAAAAAATATTCTTGTATGAGTCATAACCCTGTATTATGTTGAGATCATAGAAGTATAGAGCGGAGTATCATAAGATGAATGTAAATCGTGTTGTTGTATTTGTATTAGTACTAAGTTAGAACCAATCCCATGAATATGAAAAGGTATAAGAAGTGTATACCTGTAACATATGAGCACAACCAGTATAGGTCTTATTCATATCCTATACTAGGAGTAGGACCATAATCAATAAGAGTGCAACATCAGTGTCATTAATTAACGAATATGATGGCATTACTTCTAAGAAAAGAATGTAGTGTAATTCTTGTTCATAGGGATTTCTGTGGTCTCATATCATATTAGCTCATTAATTCACCATGTTCAACCCTATACAATTAACTGGTATGATTACAACAGGTTTGATTCATGTTTTTGTACACTTACTTTATCCCTATTGTTTCCATGATACTGAGCTTGTTAGACTAGCTAATACACTAATCACTATGTTGTAATTAATGGGAAACATACACTTATAGGGAGAATATATGGTATTGTAACTTGGCTTAAATTTGGTATTGTAATCACGCATATTACTAAAAGCTTAGATATGGTATATGTAATTATATATTAGTAACAACACGTATGAAAACTTCTCAGGTCTGTTATTACTAGTATCTATACCATATAAGAAGTATGTTCATCTTAGTTGTAATGGGTTTAGTTCATGTCTATCACCTATATCTTCCAAATTGACTCCTATTGTGTGCTAGATGTTACTGTGTTCACTAGAACAAAGGGAACATAACTGGTGCATATTAGGTCAATGGAAGTAATACTAACATAGAATCATAAGTCACACTGCAACTCGTACTTTGAATTACAACAAGATAACATAGAGTTATACATGGTGTGTTTCCATATTAGTTAAGATCAAGATGTTATTACGATAGATTACATGCTTTGATTATTATCAATATTAGTACTGAGTTTATTTATAGTAACTTTATTATGGATTTACATATATGGTGTGTACAACTTATTCAGATAAAGAACAAATACCTATGGGTTTCAATAAGGACATAACAAGTGAAGCTTAAGAATATCATAGGTAAGATATTGGTTAAGCTGAATAGGAGAACATAGCCCTTACTAACATGACCTCAATATAACAAGTATGATCGTAACTATCAGATAAACATGAAAGTGATTAGAATGATTACCATTAATCTGTATACCTTTATCATAACCATGTATTAATCTGTAATGGTCATAGTGTAACAAAATCTTGATATATGCAATTACTCTATCTTTACCATTGATCTAAGCTATCACGTTGTTTCCGTAATAGGAAATTAGTAATCATTAACCCTATATGAGCTAATACCATGCGACTAATGAAATCACCTCTTATTACTAGCATATGATACTCTACTTGATCAACCTATCCCTATTTAACCGTAATCACTTACTGTTTACATGATATCACTGTAGATCCATATCTAGGGTAATGGAACTATCTCCTTGGTAGATTACATGGAACTAGTGTAATTCCATAATAGAGACTTTTATATAAAGACGATGAAACAGGTAATCATAACACTAGTAACACAACTTATATAACTAAGATATGGAAACAATGAGTGAATAATGATTACATAGACCTATGATACAACTCATAGAACACACATAGCTTTATGAATACTAGTGATCTCCTTGTACAAACTAGAATGATTCAATAAAAGTATAATATTAACCATAACGATCCTTATTCTACATAATGTATGGTTTACTATTACCTCACATTGAATATGGGATCAACACATAGGATACATTATAGTTAATGAAGCTAAGTATAACCAATACGTGTAATAATTCATGTTAGTTATGGAGTTATAGTACCTATATATGCATAAACAAAGTTGATCTAATATGAATCAATGGAAATCACTCTCATTACAACAAGTCCATTACACTTTAAGTATGTGATAGATTAAGTATAACAAGTAAGGATAGCTTAAATTACACTAGTTACATAGAACAAAGATGGATAACATAGCTTGATTTCACTTGTATTGAAATCTATAACTATCATAGATAATGTAACCTAATCATGTTGTGGTATTACTTTTACATAACCTTTACTAAGGTAAGGGATAGGGCCATATTCGTCCTTGTCCATGTACAGGGATAGGCCCAGATTCAGTCCTGTCACTGTACATGGACATGGCCATATTCAACCCTATCCATGCATAGGGACAGACATGAATTCAGGCCTGTCCTTGTGGATCAACAGGGCCGTATTCGGCCCTGTCAACAATCTAAACATAAATTTAATTTCTAATTTTTAACGAACAATTTTACACTATCAATTTAAATTTCCTAATCTAAATGTATTTAAACAAGTAAGGATAAATTATATTACACTATTTACATAGAACAAATATGGATAACATAGCTCGATTTCACTTGAATTGAAAGCTATAAATATGACATATAACGTAACCTAATCATGTTGTGGTATTCCTTTTACATATCCTTTACTAAGCTAAGGGACATGGTCATATTCGACCATGTCCATGTACAAGGACAGACCCAAATTTGGCCTTGTCCATGTACAAGGATAGGGTTGAATAAGGCCCTGTCAACAGTCTAAACATAAATTTAAATTTTAAATTTTAACTATCAATTTTGCACTATCAATTTAAATTTCCTAATATAAATGTACCTGGACTGAATGCCCGCAGCTCTAATGTCCGCCCACCAGCAGCTCCAATGTCCACAAGACCACTTGTCTACCTACCCTCAACAACGATGTGCAACACTATCACCTAGAGTTATCGCCAACACCAAACACTATCACCTAACACTATCACCAACACCAAACAGTATCAACTAACCAACAATTAGGAAAAACTATAATGGGCGTGATGTGTGGGTAATATATAAACCTTTTTTAGGTCGAAAGATATTTTAGCCGAAAGGTTCTTTCGGCCAAAAATTGCTTTCATCTTGTTGGGCCCCAACAACTCCCCCTAAATGTTTTACAAAATTTAAAGGGCCCCTTGTTAGAATCTTGATAATTATAATGAGCTACAGAATCAACCTTTTCAAATAGTTCCATACCTTGGCTTGCTTTGATACAAACTTAAGACATTCACTATAGTATGAGACATTCATTACAAGAGTATATGTCAAAATTTTGAAACGAGCATAAAAATCTCATTTTAAACAAAAACGTTCATTTTTATCAAATGTTTACTTTCGTTTAAATTATGATTATGTGTTCTTTCTTTTTCTCATTAGAAAGTTTGATTATTTTGAATAAAGGGTTCAATACATAATCAAATAATATCTTGGTTGGTTTCTCATTTTCATCAAATCATTTGGTTATATTAATTAATTAATTTTTTTTTTCATTTTGCATCTCATTTCAAAATAATAATAATAAAATAATTATCTATCATTTGTTTGATTTTGTAAAAAACTAAAATTAATATTTTTTCTCCATTAACTTGAAGCTTCTAGATCATATTTGAAAGCAAATTATTAACAATGTTTGTTTATAAGTTATAGTTAGTTTAAATTCATTTTTTATTTTTCTAGATTTTGTTTTATTCACAATTTTTAGGTTATTAATTTAGGTTTCTTTTTGTTTCACAGGTTTATATTATCAAATATTTGATACGGATCTGATTATGGCTTGATTTTATTATCCAAATACGTTCAAGACGATTGATCCAAAAATAATTTTGGATTGCTACAAATAATTTTATGAGCAACAACAGATAAAATTTGGAAAGGCTTCAAGATCAGACAAACGATTTTGCAGAACTGATTGCAGCCAAACTGTGATGAATTGGAAGAAACAGTTGAAAACCCAAAACCCAAATGGACCCGTTTACCTTCCTCTTAGATATTTTCCCCAAAAAATGCACGATTTGAGAGATATTGATGTCTTTTTACGAGACAAATTTCAGGTGG
>ML795909.1:281719-294620 GCA_009831015.1 Picea engelmannii
CACTCTATGCAGATGAATTCCACTGCACTCTATGCAGGAATATCCTGGCTCAAACAGAGAAACAATTGAAACTCATTCACCTCTTTCTCCCACAGATGGAGAATACGATGCCCCTGGTAGTCTTCCAACTCAAGCAACCTATTGTTGAGTGCTCTGGGTATTCAGTAACCCAGTAAAAGCTCCCTCAGTGGATGCTTCCTTCAGATGATAGAACTCAAAGAGTTCCTTTCTCCTGTGCTATCTTCACATTCCCTCAATGCCCTCCTGGCGGAGTATCTCTTCCACCACACACTCAACAGTTATGGTTTTCCCTGTGCATGCACACACTTCGCTCGATGTCCCCTAGACAGAGCTTCTTAGAATCCTCAACCGACTTCTGGTCCTTCAGAACTCACAATAGAACCCCTTAGAGATTCTGTCCCCAACAGTGTCTCAGCTACACTGCATTGACTATTGAGGTGTTCAGTAACCCCAAAAGTCCTCCTTCAATATGACGTTTTTGATTTCAATGCTTTTTCTCTCAGCATGTCTTTGTCTGACTCGTCCGAGTTCAGAAGTGCATCCTCTGTGCACTGGTATTCAGAGTCTCAACACTCTATCACGCCCTCATGGCATGAAACCTCAAATACCTCTCAAACCTGAAATCAAACACACTCCCTGCAAACGCATGATAACAACACACAAATACAGCATAATAAAAGAACACTCAACAGACATCCATTCAACACTGGATAATGCAAGAAAAACTGCTTTGTTCTATTAAATGGCCAAATGCCTGTATTTTACAAGGTGTTCTCGAGCTCTCCTCAGCTCTTCAACTCTCCCATTCTAAATTACAAAATGAGACATGAAATCTGTTTTACCTGAGGGCCCATTCCTCCAGGTTCACCTACTCTATTAATTGACAATCAATGGCTATCAAGTCTGCTATCCAGAACTAGATCTCAGTCGATCTATAATAAATACCTATCTTATCTACAGCCTACGCAAAGGCATGGCATTCATGGCTCACTAGCCTAAGACATTAAATTACATTCATTTCAAATATTCAAATGAGGTTGCGCCTCCTTTCGAATGCATGCACGCTGATGTAGTTGGCTGGCTGGCTGGCATGGAGAGATTCTCCTGCATCATACTCCACAGCTGCAAAAACCATGAGCTCCTTCTCATGAGCTTCCCGTGTAGTTGTTGGAATCCTCCTGGGTCCCAGACAAGTCTTTGGAGATTTTCCTCTGCTCCATTCTGCTGCTGTTGTTGCTTCCGCTGCGCTATTGCTGCTGCTTCTTTCCTTCTGCTCAGTTTCTCTCTTCCGACAGTATCTACTGACTTCAGCATCAGCTCCCTGATGTCCTCAATCACCTCATCTAGCTGCTCCAGTGGCTGGCTTTGTTGTTGCAGTCTCCTCAGCTGCAAAATTTCTTTGTCATCGGGCAGACCATTATGATCTCGCATGCCACCTTCTCCATCTTTATCTGTGGCCTTCAATTTCCATTCTTCTGCAGTCTTCAGCTCTGCAGTTCCTTCTTGACCGTCATGCTGCTCAGTCATCCCCTTTTATGACAGCTCAAATTCTACCAGTTCTAATGCTGGTTCTATATTGTTCAACCAATCCTCTAGCATCTCCAGCTCCATCTCCCATGGAGTAATAAATATTCCTGCCTTCTCCTCGGCATCTTTTGTTGCTAGTTTCAGTGCTGCAGCTTCCTCAGCTCCCTTGTTGAATGTGTTGAGACATTCCTCAGAATGCTCGCTCTCTCCTTTTTCTTTGGCAACTTCCAAAGTCTGCTCCATATCCCTTTTTACAGTCATCTCCAACTGTGACTGCTCTACTGTTGCACCGTCTGCAACATAATTTTTTGTCTCCCCCTGGGCAAATGGTAGGAATATTGAAATTCCCCCAATCATCATACAACTCAAATCCTCCTTCGCTGTCGACTGCATCTGCTAATCAAAATCAAATTCCGAGCTCATCTGCTCCATCAACTCTTCTGGCTAAATCCAACTCGCTTCTCAGTTCATGAGACTTTCAGCTAGTCTCGCATTTTCATCTCTACCCACCTGGCAGTCTTCAATGCTTTCGCTGCCTTCCTGGCAGATTTTGAGATGCCTCAGCGATCTCTTTCTGTTGCCCTCCAAGCAAATTAAAATTCCTTGACTATCCACCTGACAGTCTACGAGATCTTCAGCCGATCTCAACTCTGTTTCCCTGCCCATCTGGCAATTTAGAAACTTTCTACTTCCCTCCTGGCAGTCTTCAAGATCACCATCTGATCCCTTACTATTGCCCTCCTGGCAACCTGAAATTCCCTCACTGTCCTCCTGAAAGTCCGTGAGATCACACAGTGATCTCAACTCGTCGCCCTCATGGCAATTTGGAATTTCTTCTTCTCTGCCCATCTGGCAGTCTAAGAGACCCTCAGACGATCTCAATTCATCTCCTATTCCCTTGCCCATCTGGAAATATGGAAACTCTTCACTACTCTCTTGGCAGTCTATGAGGCCCTCAAATGATCTCATCTCATTTTCCTCATCACTCCAATCATCGATACTTCTTCCGGTCTCTGGCCAACAGTAACAAATCATTTCTTCTTCTGTGGCCTTGAGGTCCTCAGCATACCTCAACCAACTCCTCAACAGTCTCTGTTGTCTTTTGACCATCAGTTCTCTGACTGGCCATTTAACCTTTAGCGTCTTCATGAGCCATTTATTAACCCACCTCGGCTTTCTATCCTGTTGCATCCTCATCTCGAGCTCCTCCATCTCTCGCTTTATGTCAGCGAGCTATTTATCCATCTCTGCTCCGCTCATCAGCTTCGAGCTCTTCCTTTTAGCACGCTTATGGCCTTCAGTAACCATGTTGTTGGTTCTATCTACCTCCCTGACAGATCTGCTACTGTCACTCCTGCAATCCTGAGTGCCCAGCTTCATTCTACCCCAGTCTCCTAATGACTGTATCCACAACTGCTGCCCACCTGCACACTGTCGTCACAGAGTCTTCAGTAACTTTGTCTTTCTTCTTCTACCATCTCACTTCACCTGAAATGTACAGATGTAGTTCCGGCTCTGATACCACTCTGAAGTGAAGTCGTGTGTATCAAAGTGCTTTCCCTTTTCTCCTTCCCTTCTCTCGCCTGAAATATACAGACAAGTTCTCAGGCTCTGATACCACTCTGATGCGAACTTGCCCTCAGCGGCGACCGCTCTCACCAGGACCTTCTTAACACACACAGGCCCGAAGAGTTGAAGACTCTTCCAACTCCTCTCGGGATTCCTCTACCCACAGATGCTTCCTCGACGATCCTCCCTTCGCTTCTCGGGAGATCAAGTTTCGTGGAATCGCGGAACACGCATGCACAATTCTCAAGCCAAACAAAACTCCGAACTTCGATCGTCGATGGCACGTGTCCTCATTGCTGACACTTGGGCCCCACACCCCTGTGGAACTCGGAAAATCGTCGATCGGGAATTCGCGACTTCCGCCGCACCGTTTCACAGAACCTACCAAGTCCCGAGCTCCGAAACCCCGATGCCACGTGTCAAATTCTCCACTATAATCGTGGGACCCTTCGCGATTCGGGGTTTCACGATCCTGCTGCGATCCCTTCGATACTAGAAGTCCTGAAGTGTCGAATCCTGACCTTCCGGGATCTGATGCCACGCGTCCTCGAAATGATCGACGACCCCGATCGATTCGGGAAATCGCTACTCGCGATTTCTACGAGCGCAAAACCTTTGCCTCGTCAAACGCCGAACTCTGAACCCCGATGGGCTTTGACCCTTCCTGTGCCTATGGGTTAATGTCCCCGCAACTTCTCCATGATATAACGGTCAGCGGGATTTCACGACCTTCCTCTGCGATCCCTGGCCGTCGATCCTTCTCCCTTGAAGATCTCTTCCACTTCCAAGCTTCTCCCAGTTCTAACCTCTCCTGAGTCTGTTCTCACCGTGTTCACGAAGGAATTATTCCTCCTGAGCTTGATTCCTCTAACTCCTTCAGAGATTTTATACACGCTCCTCGTGCTTGACTTCAACAACTCTCGAAGTGTTGAGTACTTCGTATTTATATGCACTCAAAGCCATAGGAATCCCTGCCTTCTTTTGCTCAGACATCCCACTAAGACTCCGTCCTTGACCTGCACTTCACCTGCACGGCTCTAATAACCCAATTCAACTCTGGGTGAGCAATAATGAGAGTTTAACTGTTCTGGCCTCATCAACGCACTCTATGCAGATGAATTCCACTACACTCTATGCAGGAATCTCCTGGCTCAGACAGAGAAACAATTGAAACTCATTCACCTCTTTCTCCCATAGATGGAGAATACGATGCCCCTGGTAGTCTTCCAACTCAAGAAACCTATTGTTGAGTGCTTTGGGTATTCAGTAACCCAGTGAAATCTCCCTCAGTGGATGCTTCATTCAGATGATAGAACTCAAAGAGTTCCTTTCTCCTGTGCTATCTGCACATTCCCTCAATGCCCTCCTGGCGGAGTATCTCTTCCACCACACACTCAACAGTTATGGTTTTCCCTGTGCACGCACACACTTCGCTCAATGTCCCCTAGACAGAGCTTCTCAGAATCCTCAACTGACTTCTGGTCCTTCAGAACTCACAGCAGAACCCCTCAGAGATTCTATCCCCAATAGTGTCTCAGCTACACTGCCTTGAATATTGAGGTGTTCAGTAACCCCAAAAGTCCTCCTTCTATATGAGGTTTTTGATTTCAATGCTTGTGCTCTCAGTACGTCTTTGTCTGACTCCTCAGAGTTCAGAAGCGCATCCTCTGTGCACCGGTATTCAGAGTCTCAACACTCTGTCACGCCCTCATGGCATGAAACCTCAAAGACCTCTCAAACCTGAAATCAAACACACTCCCTGCAAACACATGATAACAACACACAAATACAGCATAATAAAAGAACACTCAACAGACATCCATTCAACACCGGATAATGCAGGAAAAACTGCTCTGTTCTATTAAATGGACAAATGCCTGTATTTTACAAGGTGTTCTCGAGCTCTCCTCGGCTCTTCAACTCTCCCATTCTAAATTACAAAATGAGACATGAAATTTGTTTTATCTGAGGGCCCATTCCTCCAGGTTCACCTACTCTATTAATTTACAATCAATGTCTGTCTAGTCTACTATCCAGAACTAGATCTTAGGCGATCTATAATAAATACCTATCTTATCTATAGCCCGCGCAAAGGCATGGAATTCATGGCTCACCAGCCTAAGACATTAAATTACATTCATTTCAAATATTCAAATGAGGCTGTGCCTCCTTTCAAATGCATGCACGCTGATGTGGCTGGTTGGCTGGTTGGCATGGAGAGATGCTCCTGCATCATTTCTTCTTCAAATCCAATATCAAGAACAATGGAACTATTACACTCATCACTAATAGTGCTTCCTTGCAGCTTATACAGAGTTCCAAACTGAACTCCCTTCAACAACACCATTGCTCCTCGAACCATCCTGTAGGTTTCCTTTTCAAATATTGTTATTACCCCTGCATCATCCATTTTTCTTACATAAATCAAATTTTTGGCCAAAACTAGATGTGCAAAACACCATGTAGAGTTCTAATCCTTCCATCTATGAGCCTTAACTTTAATTTTCCTCGTCCTATGATTCTGGTTGTCGAATCATCACCTAAGAAAACATTTCCTCCATCATACTTTTCATATTCGCAGAACCACTCCCTGTTGGGATTCATATGAAAGGATGCACCAGAGTCAACCAACCATGCCTCATGATATGTATGTGTTCTTGAGGAATCCAAGTACACATCCCCTCCTTCTTCCTTGGAGGTATTTTCTTCTATAGAAGAATATTCTTCAGATCCCTTCTTTTTCTCAACTTTGGATCTAAACGACTTCTTGTAGTGCCCTTGTTTTCCACATCTCCAACATACCTTTACAAACTTTCTAGGAGATTTAGATATACCCTTAGACTTAGATATCCCACTTGAAAACTTAGATCTATTTCTTTCCTAGGAACGTACTCTTCCAAATAATGCATATGTTCTTTGTCCTTCCATATTCTTTCTTCTCATCTCCTCCAAAAATAACGATGAGACCACTTCATCAAACTTCATGGTAGTTTTATTACTACCTATGGCTACAACTAGAGTATCCCACGAGTTTGGTAAAGAACACAGTAAACTGATACATTTATCTCCATCTAAAATTTTAATCTCAACATATACTAATTGAATTACCACAATATTGAAGGCGTTCAAATGCTCTACCACCAAGTCTCCATCTCTCATCCTCAGGTTATACAACTTCTTTCTCAAGAATAATTTATTCACTAGGGACTTAGACTCATACAACTTCCCCAACGTATCCCATAAATCCTTGGTTGTAGCTTCCTCCGACACATTCAGTAACACTGTATCTAAGAGACACAGTCAGATTGTGCTTTTCTCCTTTTGATCCACTATTTCCATTTATCTGCTAAAGTTCATGTAGGTGTAGTACCTGGATCTATCATGATCCACTGTTCTCTGTCCACCAAAAGATCTTCCATATTGAGATTCCATAGCTCAAAATGTTTCCCATTAAACTTTTGATCTCCATTTTCCAATTTCGCGCCATTTCTTTTCACCTGAAAAATCAATACCACAGATCTCTCACTGTAACAAGGATTATCACAGTCCCGAGCCAAACCCTTGACCATAAAGGCGTCCCCTGAAGCCAAAAAAGATTTCATACCAAATGTAGATTTTAACCTTGTATAATATTTACTTCAAATAGATTTTCAGTAAAATAATAGAAAATATATAATGGAAAATACAAACATTACACAGAGATTTTTCCCATAGAAACCCAAAATTGGGAAAACCAGCATATTCTATATTGATTCATAGTGATACATTGTTTACAATATAATATACATATAGGAGCCAGCGACATACAAAACCCTAACCCAATGACCTCGATTAGTCAACAAACCTAATTCCTTAACTGGAAATATAAAACCATCAACAAAAACTATGTGCATAGAAACCTCCCAACAATGGACACAAAAATCGAGGCAACACAAACAATGAGGCAAAAAAGTGACACGTTTCTCGAGGAAAAAAATATTCTCGAGAGAGTTTCCCCCGAACCCCGCATGAGGGATTCGCCCCCCTAATCCCCCCAAGGGGGGGCCTAGTGGTCCCCCCACAAACCCCCCTATGAACCCCAACAAGATGTTCCTCGACTATCAACTACTCGCACAAAGAATATAACACATATCGAACAAGATGTTCCTTCATGCAGGAGCATTGTAAGCAGCCAACAAAGTAAGCGCGAAGGCAAAGAAAGCTACAAATGCACTAGCGCACATTTTGAAAATGTTTTAAATTTTAGTGAGGGGAAATTAATGTAATAGCTAGAAGACGTATTTACATTTATGTTTTGGAGGTTGTAAACAGATCTTGATCGTTTCTCTCATCTGTCAGATATGGAGGCATTTATTGTAATTTATGAAAATTTGTTGTAATTTTTATTTAAGATTAAATAGCTTGTAGTGTAGGGGGTAAATGGAATAATAGACACCCTCGCTTGTATCATTGTAGGATTATTATTTAGAAATAGAGAATTTTGTAAGATGTTGAGTTGTAGGAGAGAGTTGTAGAGAAGAACCCATGTACAGGAACACTTGAGTTAATATATGAAGCGTTGACTCAATTTTCATGGTGTTATTATGCTTGTTGTTTACATCTGTTGAATGGTATGTTTAAAGTTGTTTTGTTTCTCTGATTATGCATTTATTTCAATGTTGTGTTATCTGTATGATTTCATGTTAAATGTATGAATTTTGTCATAGAGGAAGGATGAGTTTCAATTGTTTCTCTTCCTGAGAATTCCTGCAAGGAGTGCAGTGAACGTTCACAAGGTGTGTGTTGATGATGGTCTAAGTTTTATCTCGGAAAGATTAGGAGAGATACCATTGTTCTCATATCAACCGAAGTGCAAGGTTAGCTCAGAGTCCTGCAAGGTGTGCGCGGGCTTGGTGAGGTCTTCGATTTTACCAATCCAAGAGGAAGATTGAAAGACTATTGTTGCAAAGAGTGCATAGAGCCGAAGATCCAAATAACCAGAGGTTATTTGAAATTACCATAAAGAGTGCATGCAGGGACCCTTTTGGAATCCTTGAGTTTGCAAGAAAAATCTCATAAGGGATAGAACCTTTGGAGTGTTCAAAGGGAGACGAAGGTCTAAATCGTATTGTAGAAGTCAAGTTCAGGAGGGAGGACACCAAGTCATTTGGCAAGAAGTCCTTGAGAAGTTAAATCGGATAGTGGAATCGCTTCAAGAAGAAGTGTCAATTTATCGTGGGTCGTTGGATCTCACAGACTAGTGAGAATATTAGCGCAGAGTGTTTTCAGTATTCAGAAGCTCAGAGGGAATAGTCATCGTGGGATTGAGCTCAACAAGAGGCATTGATTTCGTCCTTGAATTCCATCATTTTGGAGTTCGGGCATCAGAGAATATTGTGACTTGGAATCTAGAGTTGTGAATTATCAGTTCACGAATTCTCGATCCAATTTGAGCCGCCAAATTAGGGGAGATTTGAGCCATTGATTTATGGCAAGGGTATATTTCAATTTCGAGAATTGGTAAAAGAAATTGTTATGTAGCAGCTCGTTGATATGTGAAGTTTCGAGTGCCGAAAAGACTGGGCCCAAGGTTTTAATCAGAGGTCACATCAGATAAAAGTCAAGGGAGAAATCAAGATCCGTTATCCCTTTCGGGTTTTCAGAGATTGAAGAGTCAAGGGGACTTACATCAAGATTCATGAGGTTGTGAAGTCCAAAATACCCTTTCGGAAAAGGTCGTGGTCATAGTTCTTGGTCATGTGGGTGAGAGTTAGCACCTTTTGTATGTCCACACAGGCATAACTCATAAGGACATGTGGATACACACACTTGTGCGTGTGTTTTAGTCGTATTTCCTGTAGGGAAATCGAAGAGTCAATCCGATTCAGGTGGAAATTTAGAATGATCCTAAGACCGGAAGGCCATCCAGGCCCTGCAGAGGTAGGGGCATTGTGTAAGAGTGGTATCAGAGCCTAGCCTTTGGTTTTTTATTTTTGTTTTCTACAGGGAACAGATTGAAACAATGAAGCCAAGGAGGAGAGAGAGACCAATGCCCAATCTGGCTGTGGAAAGGGAAATGAGAGAACTACGTGCTCAATTGAATGCTATGGAAACAACACAGAGATGGACAGTTGATGCTAGAGATGTCAGTGAAGCCGAAAGCAAAAATAAGGCTAGAGATGAGGAAGAAGTTGCAGCTAAAGATGTCGCAGAAGAGCATCCATTCAGATTTGTTGCAAGAATTGGATCCAGAGGAAAAATGGACATTCTGATGTATGAAGGCAACTTAGACATTGAAGAGCTACTAGATTGGCTTAGAGATCTAGACAAATACTTTGACTATGAGGATGTCGAGGAAGATAAGAAGGTCAAACATGTCGTCACTAGACTTAAACGGAATGCAACACTATGGTGGGATGAACTGCAGGCTGAAAAGTGTTGCAAAGGAAAAATAATAATCAAAAGCTAGGATAGGATGGTTGCAAAAATGAAAGACAAATTTATACCCAGGGATTACCAAATTAATCTGTTTCGAAGGATGCATAATTTGAGACAGAAGATGATGAAAATGAAAGAATACACTGAAGATTTCTATAGGATGAACATCAGAGCAGGTAATTGAGAAAGTGATGATGAAAAGGTCTCCAGGTACATGAATGGTCTAAGATATGACATTCAGGATGAGATGAGCATGATGACGATAAGGAACATAGAAGATGCTTATCAAATGGCTTTGAAGGTTGAAGAAAAATTGGCCCGAAAGCAAGGTCAAAGAGGCAGAGGTCGAAGTCAGAGAAGAGGCAAAGCAATTGTCTAGGACAAGACTCGAAAACCAAAGGAGGAAGAAAATAAACCTCATACTCACCTTGAAAGAGGACGAAGTTCACAGGGGAGACAGTATGCCAACAAAAACACTTTTCTGCGAGCAAGAGGAAGAGGAAAAGGCAGAGGAGGTGAGATAAAGTGTTTTGGTTGTGGAAAAATTGGACACAACTCTTTCGAATGTCCTAATAAACATAGAGATGGAGGGGAATCTCACATTTCAAAAGAGGAAAGGAGAAATGTTGAAGCAGAAGATGCAAAAGGTGGAAGATCACTAATGATGAGGAAAATTCTCTTCAAACCACAAAAGGAGGTAGAGAATCCAGTCCAAAGAAAGAGTTTGTTCAAAACTACTTGCAAGAATAGGGTATGCAAGGTAATAGTGGATAGTGGAAGCACAGACAATCTAGTATCCACATAAATGGTGGAAAATATAGAATTTGAGACTGTTTCACACCCAAGCCCATACAAAGTCTCGTGGTTACAAAAGGGACATCATGTAACTGTCACTAAACAATGTTTCGTTGAATTCAAGATAGGAGGTTACAATGATGAAATTTTATGTGATGTTATTCCCATGGATGTTTGTCATATTTTATTTGGGATACCATGGCAATATGAAAGAAATGTTGTTCATGATGAGAGAAAGAACACTTACACCTTGGAGAAGAATGGTAGAACACATATGTTGCTGGCGATTAAGGATAAGAAGGTGAAAAAAGAAGCGAGTAATCATATACTTCTCATGAGTGGGAAGGAGATTCTTAGGGAAGTCAAGAAAGAAGAAGAAATGCAGTTTGTTATGGTGAGAAAGCCTAGAGTCATCTTGACCAGTACCAAGATAGATGATCTACCTGGAGAGATTCGAGAATTACTTGAGGAGTTTGTTGATATCGTAGTGGATGAATTACCTTGTTCGTTGCCACCTATCAGAGGAATAAGCCATCACATTGATCTTATACCTGCACCAAGTTTGTCAAACAAAGTAGCATATATATTGACACCACAGGAGAATGAAGAGGTTAAGAGACAAGTCCAAGACTTGATGGACAAAGGATTGGTTAGAGAAAGTTTGATTCCATGCATTGTACCTACAGTTTTAAGACCAAAGAAGGATGGTGGATGGAGAATGTGTAAAGACTCGAGAGCTATAAACAAGATCACCATCAGGTACATATTTCCTTTACCAAGGATCAATGACTTGATGGATTGCTTGACTGGAGCAAAGTTTATTTTCAAAAATTGATTTGAAAAGTGGATATCATCATATTAGAATGAGAGAAGGTGATGAATGGAAGACAACATTCAAAATGAATGAAGGGATGTATGAATGTCTTGTCATGTTGTTTGGTTTGACGAAAACGCCAAGTACTTTTATGAGATTGATGAACGAAGTCTTAAAGGATTTCATTGGGAAATTTGTGATCATGTATCTTCATGATATATTGATCTTCAGTAAGACTAAGGAAGAGCATCTGAAGCATTTAGCTGCATTGATGAGAAGGTTACAGCAAGAGAAATTGCTAATAAATTTGAAGAAGTCATCTATCATAAAGAAAGAGCTCATTTATTTGGGGTTCATAATCTCTTCAAACGAGTTGAAGATGGATCCTGAGAAGGTAAAAGCAATCAGAGATTGGCCATCACCAAAGAGTATCTTTGAAGTTCAAAGCTTCCATGGATTGGCTAGTTTTTATAGGAAATTCATTAGAAATTTCAGTGCGATATGTGCACCGATGATGGACACATTTAAGAAAAGACATAAATCTTTTCATTGGATGGAGGAAGCAGAGAAAAGTTTCAAGTTTTTGAAGGAGAAGATAACTGGACAACTAATTCTGGTTTTGCTAGATTTCAGCAAGACATTTCAAGTCAAGTGTGATGCAAGAGGATTTGCGATTAGAGCAGTCTTAAGCCAAGAAAACATGATGATTCCATACTTCAGTGAAAAACTCAATGATGCAAAGATGAAATATTCCACGTATGACAAGGAGTTTTATGAAGTCATACATGCGTTGACAAAATGGAGACATTACTTGGTTCTGAAAGAGTTTGTCTTGTATAGTGATAACCATGATTTACAATTCATAACTTGACAAGAGAAAATGAACTAGAAGCATGCAAAATGGGTTGAATACATGCAGTATTTTACTTTTTTCATAAAGCATATTTCTGGAACTGCTAACAAAGTTGTTGATGCTTTGAGCAACACATGCTTGATTCTGCAAGAATTCAGAGTAACGACCTTAGGTTTTGATAACCTCAAGGAGATGTACAGAGATGATGTAGATTTTAAAGAAGTTTATGAAGCATCTGAGAATCCATTTCTCAGAGATATGAGCCAATGGACTGAATATATGATTCAGGATGGACTACTGTTCAGGGGTAATTAGTTGTGTATTCCGAAGAGTTTTATGCGAGAGAACCTCTTGAAGGAAAAGCATAGTGAGGGATTGGCTGGACATTTTGGCCACGACAAAACGTTCATGGAACTGAATAGCTCATATTATTGGCTAGGGATGAGGACAGATGTCAATAAATTCATGAACAAATGCAGAATTTGCTAGCATGCGAAGGGAAAAACACAGACTATAGGGTTGTATCAGACATTTCTGATACCAGAAAGGCCATGGGATGTGATAAGTATCGATTTTGTATTAGGAATGTCGAGGAAACAGAGGGTTTGTGATTACATCTTCATGGTAGTCGATATATTTTCTAAAATGGCACATTTCATTCCATGTCAGAAAACCAATGATGCAACACATGTTGCCAATCTATTTTTCAAAGAAGTTGTTAGACTTCATGACTTACCCAAGAGTATTGTATTAGATAGGGATACCAAATTTGTTCGACAACACAGGTATTCCAACAGAGGACGAACACCTTCAGTAACCACTCACATAACCAGATCAAAGATCAACACACCGATGTTTTCACGTGGTAAAACCCCTACGGGGAAACATCCACGGCCCCAGCCAAC
>ML795910.1:0-104428 GCA_009831015.1 Picea engelmannii
GCATATTGAGTGGTTGAGTACCTATGAAATGTTCCAATAATCTAATGTGATAAAGGGAAGTTGAATTATACCTTCCCTCACATGTTATATAACTTAGAATGGAAACCAACAATTCATTCCACTCCTTCCTTATGTAAGCCCTTGGAACACTCTTCTCTAGTTTCCATCCTCGATGTTATGTAATCCCTTGGAACAACCTTGAAAAACAAAACCCCTGATGCTTRAAACATTRTCTAAAGGATGGACAAMCTATGYTTCTTTTTCCAAATATGTAAAATGAGTATATTACAGTTTAATGAACATATTTCCCTATTATTATATATGGGTTTTATACTTTATCAAAAAAAATTCCAAGACTTTACAAGGTTTTATAATTCAGTGAAAAATTCGCCAAGATTTTACAAGATTTTATAATTCAGTGAAAGATTCACCAAGATTTTACAAGATTATATAATTGACTAAAATATTCGCCAAAAAATTATATATACATATAATATAATTGATAAAATAGCCTTCATTTTTTCCTATGTATCATGGGGATTCGCCCATTTATTATATATATAAATTTAGGAGGGGTTCTTAAAATCACCCCTGCCCTGAGGATACGAGATGTACCTCTACACCTTCAGATACATACAATTGAGGTCACTAAAGGTCTCATTAATTTTCTACGATGAGTAGCGAGAGCAGTAGTGTGCTACGCTGAGAACAATGTGGTGCAGGGGGGCGAGTAGAGTCTCCAGACACTTTTAGTCTTTATGATGGTTCTATGGGCATAAAAGGCCCATGTTTTACCTTGCCATGTACTTTTCAATGATTTATTTTGACAAAAACCTTTTCTATCAAGCTTATATATATAAACGAATTTTGCAGTGGCTACTTATGTTGTATTGTTTTATGTGATGTTTTTATTCATATGCTTTATGTCCCAAATGTTCATCTATGCGCAATATACCAATATAACATATAATTTTCTAATGAATCCCTAGTCGTATTGTGTTCTCTCAATATATGTATGTATTCTAGAAATTCAAAAGATATTTCGAGATGAAGAACCCTTAGATGGAGACGTAGTAAAACTAGGTTACGAATGATGTACTCACAGTTTAGTTGACAAACCATGAGTTGAGAATCAAGGTTGATAATCAATTGAGATATATCTAGAGAATAATCTTCAGTTAAAAGTATGACTATGACATGAAACTCTGCAATGTTATTGGTCACAGATCCGAGGCAAATTCCCCTTGATGTCACCAACTCACCAGAGTGGTAAATGAACCAAGTTGCAAAAGAGATGTTATGGGTATGTCGACAAACGCCATTTTCAAACCTGAAATAGATGGGAAAGGATGATTTCATTTGCACATTCAATCACAAAGAAAAGTATAATCAATTGGGAAAATCTCATGCACACAGAAGAACAGACACACCATGTCAAAAGTATATAGTACAATAATGTACAAATCACACATGCGAGATATTCTATGCATAATACTTCTTGAGGTAAATCCCATTTTAGGGTTCACCGAGAGATATTCCATCATAATATGCAAACTCATAGGAGCCTCTATGTAACACGTGTTTTATGATGTATGGCCTGTGCCACATGGGTTCTATATTTCCTTCCCCGTGTTTTTCATGATCCTAATCATAGACTAGGACTAGATCTCCTTTTGTGAAAGCGCAAGGTTGGATGGACTTGTCATATTTATTTTTTATGCATTTTTGATATGTCTCATTGATGAGAGAAACATCATGACAGGTTTCATCCATCTTGGTTAGATATGAAAATCGTTCCTCTTCAATAGAAGTATGGGGTAGCATTTCTATGGTGAGTTTCAAAGAGGGAATCCCACATTTGATTGGTAGCAACACTTCTATCTCGTATACCAACTGGAAGGGTGTAATTCCAGTGGCGGTTTTAACTGAATTTCGATAAGCCAAGAGTGCGGAGAAGAGATGAAAATTAAAAGAGGTTATTGTTCACTCCCACCATGCATTGAAGCATGGTTTTCAAGACTTTTTTGATGGCTTCAAATTTTCCATTTTCCCGAGGGTATTAAGGGGATGAATTCTCATAGAGAAAACATAACACAGTGAGCAATTCACCCATCATCTAGTTCTGGAAATGGGATCCATGGTCAGTTAAAATAGCTTGAGGGACATCGAATCGAGAAATGATATGATTGAACACAAAAAGTGTTGCAGTTTGGCCATCGTTAAGGAATGTAGGAATAACCTTAGCCCATTTAGTAAAATAATCGACGAAAATGATGATATAACTGTGCCCCCTGCCTAAGGTAGGATTACATTGCATGAAATTGATACCCCATTTGGAAAAGGGGCCGATGACAATGGGATGAAGTTGAGTTGGGTAGGTATGTGCTTTCTTATGAAATATCCGACAGGGTGGGAATTTTTTAATGGACTCAATGAAATCTTTGAATATGGAAGGCCAAAAATAACTGGCACACAATGTTTTTGGAGATGTAGCCATCCCAGAAAGATGACCGCCACAAGATCCAAGGTGACAATCGTTTAAAAATTGTTCAACCTCTTCATGGGTTAAGAAACGTAGTAAGACAATATCAATGCCACGACAGTACAAGGTGTCATCAATGATAAGGTATCTCTTTGAATGGTGTCTAATGCGACGTCGTTCATCATGTGAAATGCTAGGATGAAAGTGTTGGGTTTGGAGATAGAGAAGAATGTATCCATACCATGGATCAGATGTACTAATGAGGAACATGGATTCATTCAGAAGGGAATCATTAGGCTCAGTATTCTCATCAGTATGTGGAAGATCGCAAATTAATTCTGCAAAAACCAACAATATTTTAGCCTCGGATTGGGAAAACTCAAGATCAAATTCTTGGAGAATGACGATTCATTTGAAATATTTTCCCCCGAGTACTTGACGAGTCAAGATGTGGTACATGAGTTTCGAGTCTGCAATGACCGTGGTAGTGCATAACAGAATATAGTGGTGAAATATTTGGATGGAAATAACTACTTCCAAAGCCAACTTCTCGATATGTGAATATCAGAGTTCGGGACCTGATAGAATCTTAAAGAAATAGTAAATCACATGTTTGGTGTCATCATCATCCTTTTTTACTAACACCATCGCAATAGAGGATGTAGAGGCATCCAAATAAAGGATATAATATTTCGCATAATTTGGTGGATGAAAAAGTGGTGTATTCGTTAAAGCATGCTTAAGAGCATCAAATGAGTGTTGAGAAGTTGCATCCTAGACGAAAGGGGCATACTTTTGTATCAATATCATGAATCCTTTAGTGATTTCGATGTAATTGCAAATAAAATGACAAAGAAAGTTTGCCTTCCTTTTCAAAATTTGTAGTTGGGAAAGGTTGTTGGGAAGGGGTAAAGAGAGAATGGCTTTGACATTTAAGGGATCCACCCTAATCGCATATTTGGAAATGACAAAGCCAAGAAGTTTCCCTAATTCAACAATGAAAATACATTTATGGAGGTTCAAACGTATGTTGTAAAACTTTCATCAAAAAAAGATAGCTCGTAGGTGACCAATGTGGTCTCGACAATGAGTCGAGTGAGATGGTAAGTCATCAAGTTAAGTTTCAACGATATGTTTGATGTCATGGAACGCATACGACATAGCCCTCTGAAAAGTGGCTCTAGCATTTTGAAGGCCAAAAGGTAATTTCCGATAGGAGAAATTCCCCCATGGAAAAATGAAGGTTGTTTTGTGTTGATCAGCTGGTAAAATGTCGATCTGGTTATATCTCGAAAATCCATCCATGAAAGAGAAAATGACGTTTTCGACGCAATTATCAATAATTTGATCGATAAAGGGTGTAGGGTAATTTTCCTTTGGAAAATCATTTTTAAGATCCTGATAATCGACACAAACATGAATGATCCCTTGTTTATTGGTGACCATAACGATGTTGTAAACCCATTCGATCAGAAGGATAGGATAAATAAAACTAGATTTTAATAATTTTTCAACTTCTGCCTTGATTGCCACATTTTTTTTAGGATGAACTGATCTAAGTTTTTGTCTCACAGGTTTATCCTGGGTAAGTTTTGATTTCATGCACAACGATCGAAGGATCAATCCCTATAATTTCTTCGTAGCTCCAAGCGAATATGTCGCAAAATTCTTTAAACAAGGAAGTATAAGTTTCAACTTATTCAGTTGAACAATTGGCACCTAGTTGTATGTTTTCCACAATACCTTATTTAATGGATATGTCGATGGTAATCATGTGAGAGATATTCCCCAAATTCCCCTTGGAGATGGTATCCCGAGTGAGTATAGGATATTGGGGAGAGTCGACGATATTTCTAGGAAAGATAGAGGAAATATCTTTCTTGATTTCATACAAACTGGGAATAAAGGATGAACGATGGTGGTTGTCATCCCATGGTGCCTCCTCTATACTAAGAATTTCCATAATGGATTCATCTGATGGAAAAATATGTAGGATGTAATCGAAAGTACAGGATAGGGAATCTAACCAGGATGGTAACAAATATGGAGTAGATGCCAACAGATGTTGGTCATATAGTGAAGGGAGAGGTAGACTGAATGGCGTTGTATTGGGCCTATGCAGAACTAAGTGTCATAGTGTCACCTATTGTATAGAACTCTAAGGGACTAGGTATGATCCAAGGATTATATTATTCGAAGGATTGATGTACCATGGATGAAATCATATTAACCATTGCGATGTGTTGCGTGGTTGGAGGAAGAGGTGTATGGAGGTTACCCATGAGTGAGGAATATTTCAAGAAACCTACCCCCACACTTTCATAAGTTATTTTTGAGTCTCCCAAAAAAGGAATGTTGTTGGTCGTTTGAGTGCGAGTGTCGGGGGTGCAATAATATAAATGATCGATGGTCACAATTTTACCTTGATGAGGGAATTGGACACATAGAATAACCGATGAAGCGACAATAATCATAGCATAGAAAAAACTTCTCCCTAGCAAAAATTTATAATTAAGGGGAGCATTGACTACTTCAACATCTACAGAAGCAATTTTTCCTCCCAGATGAATGGCTAAGGATTGTAATAATCCATGAGGATGGAAACCTCTTCCATCAAATGCTATTAACATGGTGGGAGATTGATTAAGACCAAGTGATTTAAGGAATTTCCAACAAGACAAAGAGATGACACATGTGGATATCCCCTCATCCAAAATCGTACGATGAATATGTTGATTATGGACAATGACATCGATTTGGAAAGAAAGTTGGTGAGAGAGTTGTGATTTAAAATTATCCAGGTTGAACATGATATTATTGGATGACTCGAGATATATAGATCCGATGGATACCAAGAGAGTTATGCGTTGGCTAGAACAGTGTTGTAGAACTTTGAGAGCTAACATAGCGCAAGGTTCTTGGGAAAAATATTCAACAATGTTGTAGTTTTGAGCAATAGATGAATTAGGATTAAAGGTCGACTTTCAGATTGTGCTCTTGGGTGGGCATAAGTTAGAGTCAAAATTTGGTTTCTCAATCTGGAGTGGTCCAGATGGAGGAGTAACTGAGGTGGATGGTGGATTTGGTGTAGTCTCGGTAGTTACTTTTTATTTATTGGGTTTACTTGGTGGTGTGTCATATGTCATAGTACGATTGGTCAAATATATCCCCTTAAACATGTAAATGTGTGCACTCGATGAAGATTCCTCGTTAGGAGGATGATTGGTGTTACTTCTTTCTGGAGGGGAAGGATTTTGTGCAACCAGTGACTGCTTCTATGGGAAAGGATGTGTCAATACAATGGGTTGAGAATTTCCTTTAAAAATTTTAGCAACTTCGTCTTGATGGGGATAGTCTCATTTTTAGTGATATTCACCATAGATGAGGCATGGAAATTTTGGTTTGTGTTATAGTTGCTTCTCAGTACCATGTGGTTGTGCTTGTGTTTTTGGATTTTCAATTTGATTATTTTTTTTCTTAGGTTTGTTATTAGTTTTATTTTCCCCCCCTGACTGTTGTGGAGAAGCAAATTGAACTACATTCACTTCATATACTTTAGTCAGGGTGGGGTTTTATGAGAGTGGAGTCGACCCGGTATGTGGGGAAACAACTGAACAATTGGTCATGTCGGTCGACTGTGAACTAGACTGGGTTTTGACAGAATTGATAACTCCATCTGCGTGAGCGATGGAGGATGGTTTTGAGGGGTCGTTTGATGGATGGGGAGTATTTGGAATCAATTCATACAAGGTACCAAATTGGGAATAAACCAAATCCAAATACTGGGCACGAGCAATGGTTTCCTCTTCTCTAATGACACCACCCATGGCTACGTCACAAGCAATAGGAGGTAAAAGATAGTTGGTGAACCATTCAACCAACAATTGATCAAGAATGGTTTCTTTGATCAATCGTCATTGTCATATACATTCATGAATATGATCATAAATATGTAGGTAGTTGGTCTGATGAAGGGAGGTCAAGAGTTTCGTGCTAGTTTCGTAGTGGATAGGTAATTGGAAGTGAGTGAGAAAAGCCATGGAAATTAAATTAAAATCCTAAAAAGTATTGTGTTGTAACTCAATGTGCCATTTAGCCATTGAAACCGTAAGTGTACGATGGAAAATAAATAACTGAATAGAATCATCCATTAGTGAATTTGATGAACACCATAGATGAAAGGTCATAACATGGTTATTAGGGTCTTCACTAGGTTTGTCGTCAAATTTTGGAATATCATAAGGTAATTTGGAAGCAATGACTGGAAAAAAAGGGGATTGTCATATGGGATTGTTGGTTATTCTGGACAAATCCGGTAGATCTAGAGTGGATAAGAACGGTAATTGTCGATTGACTTGAGGATGATACTGGTGTGGCATAGGAACACCAATAGGACCGTAAACTAGTTGTGGTGGATAGTTGAAGTTAGCAGGTCCTCCCATATGTTGTTGATATTGAACAACAAAAGTAGGATTCATTTGTTGAGGAATTTGCATAAAAGGAGAGGGGAAACCCATTTGGCCCTGGGGAGGATAACTAGTGCAACCCAGGAGAGGATAGTTCGCTTGACTAGTTTGAGGCAGATAACTAGTTTTCCCTTGAGGAGGGTAAATAGGTTGACTTTGAGGATGGTAAGGAATTTTCCCTTGGGGAGGAAAATATGGTTGACCTTGAGTATGCCAAGTGGGATTCGGGGCCCCTGGGAAAGGTTTTCTAGAATTTAATCAATAAGGATTAGGATTTAGGATTCCTCCTTGCAGATTGGGGTTTTGATGGCCATCCCTGATGTGGCTGATGAAATAGTCCTCCGTGGAGTGGTCCCCAGTATTGTGGAGGGTTCCTGATACACAAAGTTTTAAATTGTCCCCTTTCCATCGGTTGGGTATAAAATTGGATTTGACTGGTAGAAGGGGGTTGCCCCCTAGTCGAAATTTGTGTGCCGAAGGGCAGTTTCCCCCCGGTAAAGATTTGTCCCGCAGTTGGGTTTTGTTCTTTGGAAGGGTTTTTCATCCTTTGATGTAAAGGTGTCCCAACAGGGTTTTGTGGAGTATATGAATTTGTTGCTTGAAGAGGGATGGTAGGTGTAATCGTCAGGGTACTTTGCAAATGACTAGGTAACACGACTCTTGTTTCACTTTTAACTTGTATGGAAGTGGTAATAGGACTGATTATTTGATTGAAAGGATGGTTAATAGGATGTCCTGATGGTCCTGCTTCTGCACCGATAGTGGTATATGCATGTGGAGGGTCAAAGAGTGGTTGGTTGAAATTAAATTTTTCATAAAGATCCTGACCTGGTGGAGTTATCCATATGGAACAAACAAGATTTTTTTGTGGATCTACCGTTTCAGTGGAATGAACATGGGTAGTGTATTCTTCATTAAAATTTGGTTGTATTGGTTCCATTTCTAGTTTATTATATGGCCTTGATGGTATTATAGGGTGATATTCTACTACAATGTTACTCGAGGAGTCCACTCGGACAAGGAGTGGATCGTGAGGAATTTCCAAAGATGGATCTGTAGGAAGGGTGGAACCTTCCTGAACTGTAACTAAATCTCTCTCAATATTTGATAGAAAAGGAGTAGCAACACTCCCAATGTCTGAATGGTTTTCAGCCTCTTCACGGTAAGTCTGTTCCGGTGAGTTAGGAGGTAAGGGTGTGTAGCCTTATCGAAGAAACCCTTGCATCCTATGTGATATAAAAAGACCTTTATCCACCATAGTACCAATTTTTAAGGACAACTAAAGTAAAAAAATAGAAATTGCTAAAAAATATATAAAACCAACAAGAAAAACAATATATTCTCTCAATGAACGTACTAGTTGGTGATGAAATCCAACATCGTATGATCAAATTGAGAAAGGGATAGGATATGAGCAGGTGGGACAGTTACGTTGGAGGCCTGCTTAACAAACTTACACCTTGGTGCATGGTTACATTGGCGGCCTGCTTAACGGACTTACACCTTGGTTCACGTTCCCTCACAATTTTACCCGTGGGTTACCCTCCAAGGAGCCCAAGTGAGTTTGACCAACATCTGTTCCAGGTACAACAAAGACTTCCCTTCATCGTCACCTCGTGTAAGGGCCCTAAATATTATGGCCATTAAGAATACCAACTCATAGTCAGCCTCTGGGTGAGTACACTAGATAGTCGAATCCGAACATATGGGAAGGATAACAAGTTCAAAATTCTTTAAATAACTGAGGACAAATGGACCGGTAAACTCCATAGGACCTCGAACAGATTCATAATTCATGAAGATATGAGACCAAATGAAAATAGTTAATCCTTAAGAAGAACCCCCAATATACGATCTTACTACTATGATTGGTTGAGCCTCAGAGGGATAATCTTTGTTTCTCTCCTGCACGCGACCTCGTGTTTAACCCCTGTGTGAGAGGGGGATCCCAGCTATGCTTATACGAAGGTTGTATTTACTCTCCCTATAACAAGATTTTGTGTTTGTCTTGAATGCTTTGGATAGTTATTCTCATAGCCTATTCCAAATCTATAGTCCTAGTCTATTGTCGGTGTAAAGATCCAAAAAAAAAAGGTTTCTATTTTGATTTTAATTAGCATTCATTTTCATGGTTGTTCGTTACACAAGGGTGAATGATAGTGAAATTGATGATGTTTGAGACTCGACTACCCCAAAAGGTAAAAAGAATGATATGAAAATTTTCTTTTCAATGAAATTCTAGCTATGGGAAGGAGAAGAGTTTCTTTTTGTTTGTCACTAACAAGCACTCAAGAATGAAAAATTTAATACTATTTCATTCTCAACAAAACTTCAAACAATTGCCAAATTATAAATAGGACCCTTATAATATGCAAAACCAATGCATACAAGTATTTCTTTGTTTCATTGTGGATGCTAACTAAAATGTTCATCTAATGCTTCATGCTTTCTTCAATAATGAAAAAGGTTCACTATAGTGGTTTGAAAAATGAAGAAGCGAAAGTACACAAGAAAGACACTCTCAACAGTAAACAAGAGACCAAAAGAAGAACAACTACCAAACTATTCACTCAAAGGAAAAACAATAAGAAACTAAAAATCACACTTTATAGTCTTCCTGAATTGAGTAAGGGATCAAATATAAGGAAAAAAATAATGTAATCAATGACCTTCCTTATGAAAACCTCCAATCAATCAGATAATCGAGAAGAGCAGCAAAAAGAAACCAATTTTGAGAAAGAATGGTTGATTTGGCTATAAGTAAAGACAACACAAACTCAATAAAGACTAAAAGACTGAAAGGTATCAAGTTTGCGTCAAACAGAGGAAAATATATGATCGAATAATATCTAATTCAAAGAAAAAGATCCAAGGACTATGCCCAACAAGCAAGAAAGTCTGCAAATTTTCAAAGAAAGAAAAATTGGCGCTCTGGTAGCCAAAGCACTGGAGCATTGTAGCGCTCCCTGGTAGACTCTAGGGGAGCATTGATTAGGTGAAAACACTCTAAATTAAACTATATAAGGGCACTAGTCCTTAGGAAAATTTGAGAAAATATGAAAAATCTCAAAAATTCAGGGAAATTCAGTAAGAGGCTCTGTGGGACAACTTAGCAAATAAAAAAAAATGTAAGGACATATTAAATCAACAAATGGGATCTAAGGATAGGAAAAGGTCACCGAAAAACCAAGGAAAGAACAAACTGAAAATCCCTAGTGGAGTCACCAATTTCTGTTACAGAAATATTCCCATGTGGACAGGTTAACTTTCCCTTGGAGTACAGACCCATCTACCAAGACAAAAACTACCTTTGGACACTACCATTCTTATAGATTCATTTTATCCATCGAAAAAGAGAGAAGGGGGGAAATTATGATGTACCTCACTTTCGATGTTTTTCCAAGCTGCTCCAATCTGGGAGTTCTTAACAATACCTGCAATGGACAACAAGAAACAAAAGACTATCTCCTACTCTAATGGATTAGACAAAATCAATCGATATATGAAGATTAAGACACACATAGAAAATCACATGTAAAAACGTACAAGAAGGAAATATTCCAATTATATTAATGAGAACTTCAAAAGGAAACTTATAATCTTCAGATGATGTTGCAACAACCTCTCCAAGTCCTCCTCGTCCAACCCTTGCTCGAAATATACATAATCAAAATAACAATGCTTTGTTGATTTTTTCCTCTCTTGTTCACCATGAGAATGCCTCCATTTATAGGCTTTGAGAGGCTCAACCACCTTGGGTATATTTGGAATTAGTTGAGGATATGGATCTAATAGTTGTGATATCTCCCTTAGATGCAACCCAAGAGTTATATTCGAGCCAAACCAAATCAATCCATACATAGTTGTCTTTAGAAGAAAATTGGATTTCTTCCAAGATTTCCTCAACCAACTCGGCACTCCCTTAGAAAGGTAAACATAGTGCTACAATGCTCTCTATGATATGGACAAAGAGTGCTAGCGCTCCTTGTAAATGAGCATGGGAGTGTTGATCTTTCCAAAATTTTCCAAGATGAGTAATTCCCATAGGAAGATATTTGTTCCGACTGTCAGATGAAGGGGATTCTTATTCTAACATGTTTTAGGGGTTGTATCAAGTGTTTTCATGGTGTTGTTCATGATGCGATACTTACAAAAATATAATGCAACACTTACGACACTTGTGACAAAAGTGTGACACTTATGACACTTGTGACAAAGAGAATGTAACATTGTCAAAGTGAGGAATTTTGATGTGTAACACAGTGGGAGTTGGTTGAGGGATATGACCCCCACCAAACTAGAAAGGAGTATAAGGAGGCATCTTGCCCCCAGACCCAAAATTAGGATTCACGTGAGATGTTGAAATGGAGTATGACAAGTGTGAAGTCATGTCTGGCATACCAAAAGAGAAGGGATTAGAGGCCTAAGGAATTGAATGAGTACTATGATTAGGTGTAACGCTCAAGAATACAAAAGGATTCATTCCCATAGGTTGAGCAGAGACCACAGGTTGGGTTGTATTAAGAGAGGTATTCTCCGGAATCCAAACCATTGATGATGCAGGAGTCGAGGGGACTCCACTAACCATAGTGGAGGCTGGAGTCGAAGGGATTCTGGATACATTCATATCTGAATCAATACTCATGGTAGGATTATCGTGAGTATGGGTGGTGGAGATATATGTACCAGGTTAATTAATTCTACGCTTTTTAGCAGGCGACTTCGGTAAAGGACCAATCTATGGTGGTTGATTCAAAATATGACAAGACCGATGGGGAGGCTAGGCTTAGAACTCATGACACAATACAAAATCCTAAGGCCAACTAACAAACAAAGAGCACACTCCTAAATAAATATAAAGGCCAATGCACACAAAAAGGATATAATGGTTGAAGGGACCTCCCGAACTAAAGAAGGTATACCTCTCCCAAAACGGGATGAGACTCCCAAACAATAGAGTGGAGGTAAAAAAAACAATTATAAGGATCCTTGTAGGCTTCACAGTGTAGTCGGTCATATTTTTCGAGAGAGAAAATCCTCCATAAAGTCTGTGTGTTTTTTGATCCCTATCTGACTCAGGGTACCTACAAGATAACCCCTGCAAGAAACCTATGTGGATACCTAGGTCAAGAAACTAAAGTCACCAATATATAACCAATGCTTATGGGAACAATCATAGGTACGGTCCACCGTATGGGAAGGGTAGCAAAGACCGAAATCTTGAAATCACTGCCTCTCAAGAAGGTAAAGGCACTAGAGAAACCCCCAAATACAAACAGAACCCCAGAAATATCTCACATGCTAGGAAGGTATTAGAGAGATATCTCTGCTACCAACTTCACGTGACTGCGTGCTTAACTACGGTGTGAACGGAGCCTCTCGAGGGCACAAATTACACAATGGGTTTCACCACTCCCTAGTCAGACACATACGTTGAGTTTTATAGCCTTGGAGAAGTTTACTCATAAAATATTATTCTAAGGATCTAGATCCTAAGATTGTTTGTGTACTCTGAAAAATAAAATCATTTCTAATCAATTTTAATTATTCAACGTTAATTTTAATGGATTCTTCTTACTCAATAGGTGCGATCGTGAAACTAATGGTATAATGAATCAACATATATAAAAAGAAGAAAATATAAAGACACTGGTAAGTACTAGTCTTGATTTTCAAAGATATGGTATGCTTCTAAATGCTACTCTGAGGATGCAATCTCTACAATTTCAATGAAGTGCAATCTTTCCTAACATGCCAAAACTAATGTAATCCATCCAAAAGTGTAAATGCCCTGAATAAAATGAAAAAAAGAAAAACATTTTTTTGTATTTTCAATATAATGAAATGAAAATGCACAGAATGAATAAACAACCTCTCAGGAAGACCCTACTGCAATCATAAAGAGACAAGACAAGCAGGACACTAAGAAGCGACTACCCAAACCAGAATGTAAGAAAAACTACACCTCGTTGATGATGTATATAGAGAATGTATATTGTGTATTTATTTGTTCAATATGAAATGACTAGCCTCGTTGATGATGTATATAGATGTAATATCCCAAGGCCGAGCCCCATTTGTAACTATGAATTGTAACATGTTTTGTAGGTTGGTGAGCCCAGTGTTATAAGCAAGGAAGCTTATGTGCTTATTAGGCTAGAGAGCCTAGATGTTAAAGGCCAGGAGCCTATTTTGTAAATGTAAATATTCATATTATTAATATAAAAACATCGTTGCGTGTAGACCGACCACGAAGAAAGAGTAAGGGGGAATAAGCTCCACTAGGCTGGGTAAGGGAAGGGGGGTTGAGAGGCTAGAAAGAGGAGTTAAACTTAAGATCTTAAAACCAAGAGAATAATATATAATTATTATTATAAAGGGTTGTAAAGAGGATATTAATTTATCCTAAGTTACTTGAGGGAGAGGAACGAACTCCAAGTGGAGGGGGACGAGCTCCCAAGAGAGCCATGTGTCAACCTAGGCGCATGCAGATTTATGTGGGAAATTCCATCATTGTGGGGGGGACAAACCATTCTTTCCATAGTTCCTCATGAGTTCACTCTCACCACTCTCTCCATTCTAACCATGTTGGTCATTTGTTACCATGTTTCCACCCATGCACCCATGCACTAAGAAGTCACACAATGAGCTAGTCTGCCATTGTTGAATACCTCAACCACTTGAACCTCTTGAAAAATACGAAACAAATATCTTACTGAACCCGCACCCTCTGGGTTTCCCGTGTTTCATTGTTTCCCCACGTCCAGTTTCTATTGTTGTCATCACCTTTCTTGTGGGTTGAGAAGCGGGAATGAAGAAGTGGGTTTTCAAGCCCATGGATAGAAGAATCAGGTTGTCAAGCCTGTGAGAGACTCTCTCTAGGTGAGAGAGTGTGTTGAGGAAGTGAGTTCTCCTGGAGGGAGTACATTAGCAGTTACAGAGCTCTAAGAATTCCTGATCCGACATGTTGTTGAATCCCCAAAAATGGAGTTGAAGCAGCCGATGGACTAGTGTATAGTGAAGGTGTATACTCCTGGGGTGGGACAGGCATGTGGGGAATGAGATTCTATGAGTTGTGGGCATAAGTGGCTCCTTGGAGGAAATCCTTCCTGTAGTATTGTGCAACTTCTTGTTTTCCCTGCCTAGCCTATCAATCCCTTTCCCGGTGGAGTTTAGTCCCAGCTCGAGGGTGACCCACTACTGAGAGTGACAAGCAGCGTGATCTAAGGTTGGGATTTTAGTGGAAGGTATGCATGTAGTTGGTGTACTTCAATTAAAATATAAGTACCAATTATATGTTCATTGTATGTTGTGTATTTAGTATACAGGTTATCATGTTATTAGAATTTCATGTTTATATTACATGTATGTGTTAATGTCTAACCTCCACTAGGCTGGGTAAGGGAAGGGGGGCTAAGAGGCTAGAAAGAGGGGCTAAACTTAAGAGCTTAAAACCAAGAGAATAATGTATAATTATTATTCTAAAGGGATATAAAGAGGATATTAATTTATCCTAAGTTCCTTGAGGGAGAGGAACGAACTCCAAGTAGAGGGGGATGAGATCCCAAGAGATCCATGTGGAAACCTGGGTGCATGCATATTTATGTGGGAAATTCCATCATTGTGGGGGGGATGAACCATTCTTGCCATCTTTCCTCATAAGTTCTCTCTCACCACTCTATCCATTCTAACCATGTTGGTCATTCGTTACCCCATTTCGACCCACACACCCATGCACTGAGCAGTCACACAGTGAGCGAGTCTTCCATTGTTGAATACCTCAACCACCTGAACCTATGTAATAAGCTGGAACATATATCTTACTAAACCTGCACCATGCGAGTCGCCTGTGTTTCACCATTTCCCCATGTCCAGTTTCTATTAATGTCATCACCTTGCCCATGGGTTGAGTAGCGAGAGTGAAGAAGTGGGTTGTCAGGCCCGTGGATAGAAGAAGTAGGTTTCCAGGCCTGTGAGCGACTCTCTCCAGGTGAGAGAGTGTGACGAGGAAGTGATTTCTCTTGGAGGGAGTCCAGTAGCAGCTACAGATCTCTGAGAATTCCTAATCTGGACTGTTGTTGAAGCCTAAAAAAGGGAGGTGAACCAACCAATGGACTGTTATACAATAAAGGTGTATACTCCTAGGGTGGGATAGGCATGTGGGGAATGAGAGTCTATGAGTTGTGGGAGTAAGTGGATCCTTGGAGGAAATCCTTCCTGTAGTACTGTGCATCTTCCTTTTGTCCCTGCCTAGCCTAGGAATCCCTTACCCGGTGGATTTTAGTCCCAACTCGGGGGTGACCCACTGCTGAGAGTGATGAGCATCATGGTCTAAGGTTGGGAGGTTCGTGGAAGGTCTGCACACAGTTGGTGTACTTCAATTAAAAGATAAGTACCAATTATTTGTTCATTGTATGTTGTGTATTTAGTATACATGTTATCATGTTATTAGAATTGCTTGTTTATATTGCATGTTTGTGTTAATGTCACTTCCACATGAATACGTGTATGAGCAGAGTGTTTATGTTTGTTTAAATTGTAGTATGTATATATATATATATATATATATATATATATATATATATACATGCCAGAGCCAAAGATGTTATGTAGTGATGTTGCACGGCCTGTTGGTGGTCAGGGACATTACAAAATGGTAATAGAGCAGAAAAGCAAAGATACAGTTGTTTAGGTAGCGTTACCCGATAAAGGTTGATGGTCGGGGATGTTTACTCGGTGACGACGCCCGACCTATGGGTGGTTGGGGACGTTACAATAGATAGTGTATATCATGTAGTTATTTGTTCAATATTAAATGGTTTACAATGGCTCTATTTGAGTTCCATTCACTTCAAGTTTTCCCTGTCATTCACTCATTTGTTTAGGTTTGATACCTTGTATACTACATCGCTTTGTCATATTTTTGTATGCACAATAGAGAACAGAGAGGGTTTGAAATGAAAATTCAACAGACATGATCATAACATTCATATAGATCCAAGATTGATGATCTCAACTTATTTTGGTCGGTGAAAGTGCACGTTGGATAACAACTGATAATGTGTCATAACCTTATTCATTTCAATACGCATGGGTGGTATTATGAAACCACTTTAGCTCACCCCTGAAATGAATGAATGTTCGGTAGGTTCCATAGTGTTGTAAGCTAAATAAAAAATGTATTGCATCAATGTAATCCAAAGGATTTTTAAAAAGCATTTAAGACAATTATCCCCGAAAAAAATGAGGTAAACACACACAGTAAACACTATTACAAGTATAGTAGACTCCAACAAAAACAATCAAATTCCTCTTCGAAAAACAAGTTCAGATCGTGTTCTCATTTCCTTATTTCAAATATGTTCGTATTATTTAAAATAAGGATATATGGAGAGAGGTAGTCAGTTTCGTCAGTCATTACCCTTTGATACAAATTTCCTAACCGTCTGTGATTGCAAATTTTTTGAAACCATTCTATCACAATTTGATACTTACGAGTTAAGAAAGTGAGCTTGTGATATATTTAGGTATTTGCAAGATTAGTTACATATTTGGGAGTCAAACTTGGGTAAATTCATAATTCCCCAAAAGTACATCTATTTTTTAGACTTTCCCCCCTAAAATTAATCAAATGGTGACTCAATCTAACCCTATCCAAATCCGACCATCCAATAAAACAACTATATCTGATGACCACTTAGAGGACACAGAAGGGGATTTTTTCAACCATGCCCTGTCTTTCCTTGACCTTCACTAATTAATTTAGAGAGCCTAGGCTGACGCTAACAATGGTTGAGAGTACTTGCACTTATGAGAATCAAACTTGGCCGGATCAATTGTTCCAAAAAATTATCACTTTCCATAATTAGTCAATTGGTTTGTTGTTATTTACAAGGTGGATTGGAAACAAATAATTTATGTAGATGATTCTAGGATAGTCTGTCCAATAAGTAAAGAATCCATTGATGAAATCCTATTGTATATGAAACCCTAGATGATGATGAGGTTTCCTCTAAGTACCAAGCATTATCACAGTCTAAAAGAGAGAAGTTGTTGATTAATATATTATCTCCAGATGCCCCATTACCAACTGGTCCACCTCTTTTCAAATCCACCATCTTCCCTAAACTAATGAGGAAGGATATTACCATAATTTTTCAGGTTTTAGGCTATGAACATGATAAAGCATTGGATGAGACCATTTTAGGTATGCTTTCCATATTATTTCCACCAGAGTCAATCACGTTCATAAAATTTGATTATTGTTAGTTCCTACAAGAAGTCATAAACTTCCAATTGTCAAATTTCCACAGCACTAAGTCTTTTAGGTACCATGCCTACTTGGTGCACCTCATATTTTGTAGTAATTATTCATATTTTGAGAGCGTTGGGATCAAAACAACAGATGATTCAAGTAAAACTAAGCCATTAATTGAGTGGGTTGAAGAGGTGAGGAAATAAGACAAACTTACATGGAACCAACATACCCATGACCTCGTGACCTCATAAACGTAACAATATCTAGATCTTCAATCTGACCAACCATAACAGGAAGTGGGGAACGACTCTCCTCCCAACCAACCCCTTAGTCATCATGATTGAGAGCCCCCAATCCCTCAATCCACTACTATTCCAAATCTTCTTATCCTTGCCCTCAAATTTCCCAAGCAAAATGATATATCATTTTCTCCTTCTCCCCCTCCTTAAATAGAATCCAAGAACTCGATCCTTAGGATCCACTTGAATTCTTTATTATATTTTTAGGGTTTTTCAATAGATTGTCATTACTTATTTTACCATTCTCTTTTATTACCCCAATTATTTATTTATAAGTACTTATTAAAATTCCTTATTATTATTTATCTATTTACTTATTCATTTAATAGTAATAATAAGATGGAGATGATCCCTTAAAGATAATTATTATTGTTATTTATTTATGTATTTAATAATAATAAGGGGATATTCCCTTTAGGATAATCGTTATACTTCATTATTATTATTATTATTATTTATTTAATTGAATAATAATAATATGAGGCATGGCATACTCCCCTCCTTCGAGGAACTTCGTCCCAAATTCAACTTTGATTATGTTATAGGTTTTTAATTAGCTCACCATATTCTCCAAAAAACCCTATGTTAGCTCCCACATCTTCCACAATACCCTCTGCTAGACTAGTATAAATCCATCCAAGTGACCGCAACATACATCGAAAGTGCACATCACAACACTAGGGAATCGTGAGTACTCTCTAGCCATCCTTCCCGACTTTCAGAAGCTTAAAGCCCAACGGTCTATCTAGAGCCCCAAGGATTGAGACCTCATCTTCCCAAGAAGGCATATGGATCGATACTCATGTACACCGGTCATCTCTAAAGTCTGACCTAAACTACCTCCACAACTTCCAAGTACATCCCCATGCATCAAAGTCCAATCCTTCAACACCACCAATGAGCAACACTTTATCCATTCTTAGGGAATTCGACATCACAACTCCAATACAAGGCATAAGAATTACTGACATAAGTTGTATATTGAGTTTTCCCCAACCCATAACATGTTATTTATAATATTCTCCTTCGTGGTTATGGGATCCCATGAGATCATCAAATAAACCGACCCTCTCAACCACTGGTGGATTTCCTCACAACATGCAACCAATGCATTAGTTATAATCAAAATAACTTTGGAATATCATCACAAAAATACAACATCATTCCCATAACCACATGCTCCCGCATGTCATCATAAAACATCTTATCATAAACATTTCCATGCACTTACATGATATCACCACATCATAAGATATTATCATAAGAATTATAATCTCAACACATCTTTATCAAAGGCATACCTTTTCATCAACATGAAATAACATCTTTTATAAATACCATAACATCCTGAACACATAACACATACAAAGCAATAAAACATCATGAATGTTCTTATCAAACCATATGATAGGAAACATAACGCATATAAAGCAATTAACATTATGTCTGAGCAAATAATATTTTGATATACCTGAATAGTCCCCCGCCCCTTTTTTAACTTTCAAATCACATATTATTATTTCTAAGGATTCATTTCCATGCAACTGAACAAATTCATAAGAACAACATCAACAAAATCTCTACATATGATTATGTTTCTGACTTCTTCATCATATAATAATTTGTATATTTTGGCTAAATCATGGTAGCCAACGAAGATACATATTTTGGAATTGCTATCCAATTTCCACCTTTCTCGGATGGTATATGCACATAAGCTATGTTTCCTTATATTATTAAGTGGGTAACATTAGTTTCCATTCCTATTCAAAGTTCTTCTTAAGACGGATATGATTAGAGTTTGGTTCGAGTTTGTCCTATTAAAAACATGTATTGCTTATAGATATTTAAATGCATTCCTTGTAGGTTGTAAGTATAATCCTTGTTTCAAATTTGGTCATCATTATGCAAGTTAATTATTTTGTTTGTGACCAAAAAGAATTTAGAGTTTTCTTTTAGTAAACAAAATGACTCCCTGGTTGCATTGAAAATATGATTTGACCTAACATGGATACTTAAACTTATTATATCATGGAAATATGTATATAAATAAACTTGTTTCAAATAAGTAGTTTAGTTGTTGATTGTATATACTCTAGGGTTTTGATTTTAAACTTTTAGGTAGGTATCATAGGATTTGAAAATAAAATATAATAAAGATGATAAGAAGTGTGGGATTATAAACGTTTCTTTCCCATCATCACAGAGTCTTGGTGTCAGTGATATCCTTGAATGATGACTTTAATCCTAGTATGTTTTCATGATGAGATTGGTAAACATCTTTAAAAGATTACTTTTCCTAGTGATTAGGTTGAAAGACATGTTCTTTTTGTAATCATGTCCTAGGAGTTGGTTGGGTTGTCAAATTTTGAAGCTAGTCATCTCATCTACTCAAGGTTCCATATCCACACATAATATTAAATAATAATTGGGCTATATGGAGAGATAGTGTTAAGGTTGTGGGGATGGACATATTTAAATGGGTATATTTTATTGCGTGGGCATATCCAACTCATCTTCACTAACAGGCATCATCCTTTTTTGTTTAAAAACGTATTGATTGCCCCCATCTCAATGTGTTTATAGCATAAATAAAAATAAATGAAAAATAAAAGGTGATATGCTGAAAGGAAATTCAATTGGGAAATGAAGGTATCTTCATCGGAGTTATGGATGCTCGCTGGTAGCGGAGCAAGGCCTGTAATGTCGAGGTGACTACACCATAGGCTATGGACGCTTTTTGGCAGTGTAGAAACACCGGAAGACAAGAGAGGGTGCTCATATGTATCCTTACTTTTATACTCCATCATTAGAAATTTTCTCGGGTTTAGCCCTGTCTCGACATGTTTGATCATGTTAACAGAAAATGAAACCTCACTAATCATTGTTTTGAGTAAGACAAATAACATCTAGAGATTTAACTTCCTAGGCTAACCTATTGTGACTGATTACTTTTGGCAACATCTAAGTAGACTAAAAATGATGAATAGTCAATATTTATCTTTCATAACCATACTTATCATTGCAATATACTTATATTTTCACTCATCATCAACTTTATCATTCTTACTATAGATTCGTTAATATTGAGAGAGAAATGATTTATATTCTTTCTTATGCATTTTATTTCATACAATAGGGTTTATTTTCCTACATTAGGATTTTTGTTTCTTTTCTTGTAAATAACTTAGAAAGTCTGTGAAATAAAAGAAGAGTCATTGCATTGAGGATAAGAAGAATTATTTCTCGAGTCCGAGTAAGAAAACTCTGATTCACACTTTTACAAATATGTCCTTGTAATATCTATAATATTATTAATCTTTTATTTCAAATGATAAACATGTGTGACTAAATTTTGTTGCAAGTAGAAGAATGTTTCCAACAAATTTTAAAATCTTGCAGGGACCAACTCATGGAATAGCAAGGTGGAATGTGATGACAAAGTAGCAGGATGACATATGACTCCCTTCCCAATAACATAAGGAACATGTCTATAGTTCTTGGTGCCCCACACAAGGAAACACCATCCCCACTTGGAGCTAAAAATATTCCTTTAATTTTTTTCAAATTTTACAAATCCTTGACTTTTTTAACTTCTATTTGATTACCTTGAAGAAAAAACTTAGTTCAATGAAACTTTTCCATTTTCACCAACCTCATCCATTCATCGATCATTTACCCTCATTCATAATCATGATGTTGAACTCAAAATTTAGTTCGTGCATTTTACCTATATCATGTTATCATATTCATGGTTATCATAAACCCTATGTCGCAAAGTGTATTGGTTTGACCATAAACCTAAGCCTTATGATTAACACTTACCAAACCCTACCAAACTTCACGAGAACTAGTACCAAGTCAAATTGAAATATTAAAAAAAATAGTTTTCTATTAATTCAATTTTATTTCATTTGGATTTAAGCATATTCTAGATTATAATTAAAATCTATACTCTTGGTTTTTTCTATTGAAATGAGGTTATTGATGTTTTGTTTAAGATGGACATAGAAATAATCACATAGATAAGTATGTATAATTGAAATCTTGGTTTTTTCTAATGAAGTTATTGAAATGAGGTTTTTGATGTTTTGTTTAAAATGGACATAATGACATAGATAAGTATGTATAATTGAAATTATCTCTTAGTATACATTTCATTACTTTATATACATTTCATTACTTTATGTTATATATAGTATAATAAATATATATAGGTATCTTACATTTATTACCTTACTTTATATATAGATATAATATCGTAATTTATTTCAATAAAAAAATGTATATCAGGAAGCAACGTCCAACATCGCTTCGCTCATTTCAGCAAGAATCTCTATAGGCACCAAAAGGTTGAAAAGAATCTGTCACTATGTGAATAGTTTGTAGGCTTCTAAACTTCTATAGATTGAAATGCATCAACACGAGTGAAGGGTTGAAGGGTTGAGTGAAGGGTTGTTGGTAAGGGAAATTTGCCATCATGTTAGGTACAACCCATTTGTAATGAAAAAGAGGAAGAATTGATGACCTGATGATGGTCAAAGCGCTCAAAGGCATTTTATATATAGAAATATTCTGGTAGCAAAAGTTTAAGAAAACATATTGTTTCTGTAGGGCGAGAGACAGAATTGATGTAATAACTAATGGGTATCCAAATACACAAATTCGGTCCCAAACCATTTGCAGTTACCTTTTTTTATCGATGATCAGATATAGGATGAGGGTGGGCATTAATAGAAAAACTTTATTTAAAGTTTTTTTATTAATGCCCCCACTCACATATTAGGATGGACATTAATAGAAAAACTTTATTTAAAGTTTTTCTATTAATTCCCCCCACCCACATATTAGGATAAAGGTGAGGTGAATAATAAAAAAAACAACAAATTTTAATTATAAAATAAACTACACTATAACAAGAACAACATGCATTTTTAGAAAAAAATGTCAGCATTAAGGAAAAGCAACATGAAATAGCAAGTTGTCAGCATGAAGGAAAAGATAAGATTAGGGTTATAAAACCCTAATATCTTCATGCATGCCACATATCAGCTATTTTTTAAAATGTATATATGTATATCTATTAACCAGAAGACGGAATTGGTTTAATCTATTTTCATATTGATTTCACTATCGGCGTGCCCATTACAGCACCCAACTGCAAGGGTTTTCACTATGAACAAAACGTTGTTATTATAACCAAGAAAGTTGTATGTCTTGAAGTAGAAGTTGAAATTCGTTGTCTTGTTGCTAGTTAGTTTGGGTTTGATTTTCTTTTGGATATAGATATTGGTTATTATAATGGGGTTGGGGAATAATAGAGAAAACATAGATATTTGTTATTATGATGAAGGTACTTCTTTAAAATGTAAACAATAAGAACGTTATGTGATGACTGCAGCAAGTTGCCTATTACCTGTTGTTCTCGATCTGGATCTATAAAGGCCTAAAATATTTGAATAATGCATGGTGGTTATAAGCATTAATGTTTGTAACATACAACAAATTTCAAAATTCTTACTTACAAAATAAGCTTATAGCTGAAGATATGAACGTGGAAGCCATTGCTTGTGGTACACCTAGTTTCATGATGCAGATTTAGCAAACTTTGTCAACATTGCAGCCATAAAGATTTTGTCTACATCAACCATCACAATGAAAAGGATCATCCAAATCTTCTAGTGTCTATTCTAATGCATTTCACCCAATGATATCGTCCGGGTGTACTTTTGAATTACAATTATGGCCTAATTGCAAATTATATCCAGCACTTGAATTTCTTTACACAACTAGTGCACAAATATCCAAATATGTTGGGTTATTAAACTTTCAACTTCTCTTACTCCCTCTACTGGTAAACTTTACTGGAGCTGATTTTACAACCAACATAGCAGAAATATTAACTCTACTAGTTGTGACATCCTATACTTTTATATTCAAGACTAACAGAGGTTTCTCTATGGATCAAAGAGAAATTGTTCAAGGGAATTATGGGTGACAAGTACTTGTTCTGTGCAGTTAAAAGAATGCTATGCAGAGAATTTCATTTGAGTAAAGACTTTTACATACCCTATGCTAATGAAATGTAATTCATCATGAATATACTCAAGTTGGTAAAGATCATGATATGAAACTACATCAAATATTATCAAACAAATGGTACAGGTGGCAAAGTAAGTTAAAGAAAATAAAAAGATTTCTTAAAATTAATTATAATTTTATTTGAGAAGTCATGTACTGAAAGAAGTTACAGTAAATTGACATTTAGAAGGGATAAAAGGCGGCTTTCGAGAGTTAGAAGGGGCTGGAAAATCTTGGAATTGCAGGGAGGATAAACACTCAGTGCCCACAGGGCCATTTTATTTACAGCGAGCCAAGAAACTAGTCAGTGCATTCACCACCAGCTTTGCATATTTGGTCCCTTCTCTATTTGTTTATGTAACCTTCTTATTGTTAATCAAAGAAACTCTTCTAATTTTTCCTTGAATGTAATATTTTCACGATTTTGTGCAACTAATAAAAATATTTTGTAGACACATTATCGTTGTCGTTGTATTCTTTACAGTTTTACTTGATAATGTTGAATAATAATTAAGATTGCTAGCTACTTTCTTCTTATCATTTTAATTAATTTCAGGGTTTTGAGTAGAATATTTTCTTTAACTATTTAGATAGGTTTGGTATTTATTACTGTTTGTTTTTATTGAACATCTTACACAGAAGTCAATTTTGTGCAGGATTCGTTTATATTGTTAAGCTATGGAATAGTTTTTATGCATACTGTTGGTGGTTGGATTTTCTTAATTATTTCTATACACTTTCTTCTTAACAGTATTCAGGATTGCATGTCTTCTTGATTTACTTCTGATTTTATGTTTAAGAGTACTATTTTATTCTAGCTGGCATTTGAGACCCTTCGTCTGTATCTTCCATCAAATTATTTTATGACTCTGTATGTTGGAGAAAGGTGTCCAGTGGAGAGGCTTTGGTCTCATATTTTATTTGGAGTTGTTCGCTTTCCCGGTATGTAATTAATTTTCCAAATATTTATTGTTATATTTATCTTTTCAAATTTAGATTTAAGAATGTGTATTAAAGGGTTTTTCTGAGGTAACTCTAAATAACAAATTGAGGGTTACTCCCTCCAGCTCAAGATCCATCTTGAGGTCTAAAGTGTGGGGAGGTTTTATTTAAGTCTCATAGGATGCCTTGTCATTGTTCCCTAATCACAAGCAATCTTAAGAAACATAATATTTTTTATTGTCGTTGTGGAGGATAAAGTTAAAAAGTTTATTTTCCTTGGTTAATGTCAAAGTTTAGATTATAAATCCTTGAACAACAACAAAATGTCAAAGTTTAGATTATGAATCCTTGAACAACAACAAGTGCTTGATTATTTCAAGAATATTTTTTCTATAATTTTTTTCACTTGGCGACTCTAAGCTACTAAGACTCCACTCGGAGAATTATCTTATTGAAAATAATATCTTTAAGATGATTAGTTTCATTATAGAGGGTTTCTGTCAAGAAATTCTAGTTTTGTTACTTAATACTTTATTATTATTCCTTGTGTATTTGAAAAAGGTTTTTCTTTATTTTATTGATTGGGAAGATTATAAATTCAAGTATTTAGTTCCTTTCTTCTAAAATTAAGTTTTAAATTAGGTTTACATTCCTTATTTGAATGAATTGTTGTTTCTTGAAAACAATAGTCAACCTCCTACTATATTGTCTTTCCTCATTCATATGAACAAAATATGAAATTCTTACTCTTCCCATGAATGAACAATTATGTAATATATTTGAGTTTAAAGTCAAGGTATCCATTCCTTTAGTTAGTAACAAACCTTCTCAATTGCAAGTTACTTTACGTCCTTGATTTTTGAAAAGATTTGAATGAATTGTTGTCTCTTGAAAACAATAATCAACCTCCTACTGTATTGTCTTTCCTCATTCATATGAACAAAATATGAAATTCTTACTCTTCCAATGAATGAACAATTATGTAATATATTTGAGTTTAAAGTCAAGGTATTCATTCCTTTAGTTAGTAACAAACCTTCTCAATTCCAAGTTAATTTACGTCCTTGATTTTTGAAAAGAAATAGAAGTTTCATTCACCGTTAAATCTTCATGATATGCTTGTAAATTATTTGAAAAATATTCCTAGATTAAATGTATATAGTAATGTTTCGGATGAAGAACATTTGTTATCATTTCAAAATTATATTCATAGTTTGGAAATAGAACATGATGATTGTAACACACCCAACCCCTTAAGTACCATTTTTAGGGACGGGGCATCAAAATTCCGCCTTCCTTAATTATCTCAAATTATTTTTTTGGGATCTTCATCCTCTTCTGCTCATCAAGAGTTATCTAACAATTGATACCCTACTCAAATCTACACTCTAGATTGGGAGCTACGCCCTTCCAAAGCTTTGCAAGAGTTATTGGTCAAGGGCCACATGGCGCCCACGTGGGTCCATCTCATTCATATCATACCAAGTTCCCCGAAGTCCTGGATCTCCCTAGCGCTCCCACATTAATGGTGGAAATCCATCCACCATTAAATCCAATGGCGAAACTTCGTCCTCATTTAACACATAGGATTAAGGGAAATTCGACATTCAGCGCTGAACTGCTCTTTTTCTTTCTACGTGCATATTTTTTGTAGTACCGAAGCCCTGGAATTATTCCACGTAGCTCTAGCCTTCGACCCCTTTGTCTTATTCCATCACCCCACTCCAAACCTATGGAGTCCCGAATTCTCGGACTCCCGAAGGGTCCACACTTACATGCGACAACGCTTTAAACGCAGGGGCAAGGATAGGTGGGTCCTGAGTACTCCACCCACCATTAGGCCAAGTGAGGATTTGTCAGGGGGGATGACATGTGGAAAGTCAGAGATGACACGTGGCCCCATCAATGGGTGACACGTGTCACGTTCTAATGGGCACATAGGGTCTGTGAAAAGCATGATCAGGGTGACACTTGGTACATCAACTGTGGGTCCACATCACCCTGGGTGACGTCAACGTACCATGTCACTCCGGACTGACAGCCTTCCAATGCCCCTTATATCCCACAGTCGAGATGTGTCCACGTAGATCCATAGATCTACGGTCTCTGTTACTTCGCAACTTCGGCGTTCGTGGGATTCATTGTGTAACCTCCTCTTTACTCCTGAAGTGGTCAGGGTTGGGCTAAACACAGTCTAGATCAAATGTCCAGAAAAGGTCCCGAAGCGTCCTCGGATATACAGCTCTCGTCACTTCGCAACTTCAGCGTTTAGGGGTTCTACCTGCTCCACACTCCTTTTCTCCCAGTGTAGGACTTTGTCGAAGTACTATACACAAGTCCTTCCACTGGTTGATAGAACGGTTGAGAGGGGTTCTCAATGGACTCCCCAGATCAATGATTCACAACTCTAGCTCCAAGGTCCCTAGGTTTCAGTTTAGGTTACTCCTAGAGGGACACCTGTCAACCTGAAACACCCTGGAAAGATGTGTGGCATATGCCTCAGGTCACCGATGTCTCTTTACCATTCCACAAGGTTGCCACACATAGAAACACCATTTATTGACACATGGACCCACACGTGCTCTCGACGTGATACACATGTCTCCACGATCAAACAACTGAGAAGGGTCCCGAAGGATTCTTAGATCTACGACCCATAGTGCTTCTCCGGGATCCGAGCTTCAGAGCTTTCCACGCCTTGAACCACACTTTCTTTCGAAGTTTCGAACTCCAAACATCCGAAGGAATTTTACCAACCATCCATGTGTCCTCTACAATGGGCGGTCGAGATATACTCCGACCTTCGGGCCTTCAAGATTTATCGACCCAAAGCGCAACACACCTTAGATATTATGAAGTGTTGAACTTCGAACCACGCATGATCTTTCGCCATGTGCACCTGGTTCCAATGACCAGGATGTGATCTGGCTTGCGGAGCTTCAAGAAACTTGCACACTCTTGTGATTTCACTTTGATTTCACCGGATAATCGAACTTCTGGATAATTGTTGATCTGCGGACACACGTTCCTCTACTACCAATGACCCAGATTAACTTTGAATCTGACACTCGAGGGTTCTAGTGTTATAACACTTATGTTCTCCTGAAGTGGTCGACGCCAGACTGACCACGGTGTATATCCAATGGTCAGGGGGGGATCTTGAACAACCTCATATATATCGCTCGCGTTACTTCATAACTGATAAATGGATCGGGGTTTAACACAGGGATGAATCCCACGATAATGGATAAATGACCGCTAACTCTTGTTCAACCATCAAGTTACCGATCCAATAGGTTTCCTTCGATGCATTTAGGACATTGCAATGTTCATCCACCCCAGAGCTTCGGACTCTCGGAGTCTCGAATAACTTAGATCCTTTTTGGGTATGATCCAATGGCCCAAATCTATCATGGCAACCAGATCAACGGTTGTTGTGGCTCCTTATGTACTTCACGGTTCTGCTTCCCTTCAGCAAGGGATTTAACCCATGGTCAACGAAATCACATTTTATTTTCGTTAACTTGATCCACAGCAGGGGCTTAAGTATTTATGTGTACAAATCATGTTCAAAACATATAGTTCCTTACTTTCTTAAATACACAATCAAGCAAAATAAAGGAACACAATCTAATCATCAAACATGCATGCACATCCCTAAAATGTTCACAGAATATCCAACCTTAATTTGTAGTTACAGTTCAATTTCACAGGGTATGAGAATACTTATCTATTACAAGTGACAGCCATCCAACTAATTGTGGGTGTTCAACTTTCCACCCAACCATAGGCTCAAAGGAATTCATTCTTAGCGCTCTGGCCACCCCCATGCCAAGCCATGATATCACTAGGGAACTTTTGCAATTTCTCAGAGATCCTTTCTCAGTCTCAACCTCTACGAGGTTTATCAAATGCTCCCTCAACATAAAGCTAGCGGCCTTCTACTCCAGTCATGTTTTCTGCAAACTCTCAGAGATTCTTTCTCTTGTTCTCTCCAGTAACCAAATCTGCTTAATATTTTTGTTCTTCTTCCGAGATGGAGGGCCTCACCCACTCTCTTCTTTCTAAATGGTCTATATCCCCTCTTCTCTTGCACGCCCTCTCTTTTTTCTCCAGGAAGGTTCTCGACCTATCCTATTCCTTCTGTCAGAAGGAACTTGGGTCAATTTGGGCTTACAGAAACTACGTTCTATGGTACTTCGAGCGAACAATTTTCTGTCTCCCCGGCCATACCCTCCATGCTTCCATTTATTGGGGAAGTTGGTTGTTCAACCACCAGTCATTTTCTCATTAATTCATTTCTCCTTGGGATCAAAATGAGGCTTATTATTTCAACAAAGAGGATTTGCGGTCATTTTGACATAATGAACCCTCTCTACAGTTTCCTCACTCTTTCCTCTAATGATATCATGTCTAGTACTTCAAGGATTTACCCCCATAGTCAGTTATTCGAAATCTAAACAATAATACATTTACATTGCTCACATGCCATATCATGGTGATCATAATTAATGATTAATTACAAGCTAGGGGAAACATGGGTGTTACAATACCCTCCCCCTTAAAAGGAACATCGTCCTCAACGCTCTTTCTTAGTAACACCTATCATGCCTTTGTCATTCAGTTGCTTCAAAAATCTTGATCCTCTTTCTTGGTCAGGTCCTTTCTAGACTCTTGGCCTTTGTCACCTACCTTCAATAATCTTGGACAACAAGCATATTAATCACAATTTCATGCGAAAACATTTTATTTTTGTTCAAAATTCAAGAGGAATTTTTTTATAATGTAGCACAATACTTATCTGTGTAGTTTGTGGATTTTCATCCACATGGTTGTCTTGTTATCTTGGCTCAATTTCTTTTTCCTAGGCATACCCATTGTGTGCATGATCCCAATCAATAGTGTATGAGAATTATCAAAGTCCTTTCTTCCTTGCGGTCACTCACCCTCTAGGCCCAAGCTCAGGCATCACATTCTCTACTATACAATCCCTCGAGTGATCCATCTTGCCTTCCCAAGGATTTCTTGCACAAGAATAGTTCTAGAGACTTATTTGAGCCTTACAGTCAAGGCATCCCTCAAACTTGCTTTGCCGAGGCATCCCTCCAGCTTGTATTACCACAACACGACATATTCTAGGGCGATCATGGCTTACCACAGGGTTCTCATGTCTCAACAATAGTCTTTTCATGATTTCCAACTTGACATCCTTCATATGTCCTCCCTATATAGATCTTTTTTGTCTCACCTGTATCACAAGTATACAAAAATTATGAGATATTATCATCAATTTCAAATTCAGAATTTTCTTGCAAATTTGTCACCCACAAATTTCCAAATTCCACATTTATTTTCATATCTATTCCACACATGAACCAGATTCAGAAGTATGGGAATTTCCTTCCCATAGCAGTTCAACTCAACAATAAATTTGTCTTCCTCATGGGCTTACAGCACTGTCATATCCAATACCCTTTTCTTCTTTCAATTTCAACATTCCTCAGCGAAACAAATTGTTAGTTTTCATGCACATTATATTTTCAAAACTATGCATAATAAAAGTTCAAGTCATTTTCATCTATTCAAGGGTTGATCCAGGTGGATATCGGTGGCCACCCACCTGTTACAACTAGCTCCTTTTTTCAGTTTTTAGTTCAACACGTTCTTATGTAGTTCTTTGTAATTGAGGGTTCTACCCTTCTGGGGTTGTTTGAAGCCCTAAACATCTTCCAGGTGGATACTAGTGGCCTCCCACCTAATCCAACTGGCTTATTTTGTATGTATTCATGTCAACACTGTTATAGGATAAATCGGTAAATGTGGACATAAACTAATCCCCCTAGATCCACTTGGATCTAGAACAAAACAGGGCAGGACATGACGCTTTCCCTAAGTTACAATCATTGATCTAAGTGTCAAAGAAGGAATTGATAACTTACCTTTGAGATCACTTCCTTATATCTTTGTTGTTCCCACTTCACTTCGGTGCTCTTGTGAAACCAGATCTGCAATGACACAAACCAACCAAAGTGAAAGAAACTATGATAGATTCAATGAAAACTTAAACATGGGATCAAGGAGTCATGTAATAAAATGAGAATAATTTTATGGGAAAGAAACATGCCATTGTATTATATTGAATAAAAGTGGAAGATACAACCGAAATTCCTTCATGTTGCAAATTCCCTTTTAGTGGTCCTTCATTACAACACACACATATACTTGTTCCAAGATTTGCATGAAGATGATCTTCAAAATATTGATGGGCAAATGTATACCTCAAGTATCAACCGAAATAATATTCTTCACACAATCTCCAGCCTATTCTTTCAGCAATCCTTTGCTCAAATTTTCTTAACTGTGCTTAACCTTTTCCATGAGAAACCCATTATTTCATAGGAGAAGCTTAAGTGGTTAAAGGGATGAGGATGATCCCACCATATCATAGAAGTCAATAGGATCGTAACCATACAGATGCCACCTCACATTCCAGAAGATTCCCCTTCTAGAAACTTCTTGAACTTCTTTCCCATTTTGGCTTTCAAACGCCATTGCACCCTACCTACATAACAGCCTGTAGAAATACTGCAGGCCAGCAATAGAGAAGCCTACAAAAATCATGGATTTCCACACTATACACTATGGGTAGCCTTACGACATCCTTCTAAAAAGTAGTCTTGCAGGGGAGGAAAGCAATCACTTTTCTCGGGCAAAAGATGATTTTGAGGACCTGATTACATGCTTGTAAAGTCATCATCAGAGTGACCAAAATAATGTGTAACAAAATTCTCCCCAAAGTATGAGGTTGGAACTTGTGATGGCCGAAATACTTTGTAAAATACATGTGTGTGTTGGTAACAAAGAACAAACCAATCGGGAACCTGCAAACAAACAAGCATCTGCACAATAAGATACCATATCTGAAGTAGGCATTCCCATGTTCAGACTACAAATGATTGAACTCATAAGTGTAAGTCATGGCCATTAATAATACATTGTGGATCCATTTCATCAAAATGTTACATCGCCATCAAGAATACACTATGGATCTATGTATGAAAAAAAATTGGATGCAACCATAGCCACAAGACATACAAAGTGGATCTATGTGTCAATACAAATCATCAATATTCCATCGCAACCTAGACCACAAATGATGAGAGCCAAGGTCTTCAAACCCGTCATCCGTAAGTACAAATCTAGCCATGTGATTACAGGTGTCAGAGTTGAACATGGTCAGAAACCATTTGATTACCGATCATTAATGAAAACTGTTAACAAGCGCGAGGGAAATCACCATTGATGTCAATGACTCCCAAGGTACTATAGTACAATCCAATGAATGTGAATAAATGAGTTGAAGTCGAACATTCGATGGAATCTTTTGATCAGGGACTAATGATGTGAATCCATTGTCAAGAGCAAAGAAACATGCCATTAGGGCATGCAGGATCTAAGGTACTAAATCATTTCTAAGTCTCGTCCCTGGATAATAAGTTGAAGTCGACAGGAAGAGACTCGTCACAGGAGGGCCTTGATGTATACCCTATGCTAATGAAATATAACTCATCATGAATATATTCAAGTTGGTAAAGATCATGATGTGAAACTAAATCAAATATTATCAAACAAATGGTACAGGTGGCAAAGTAGGTTAAAGAAAATAAAAAGATTTCTTAAAATTAATTATAATTTTATTTGAGAAGTCATGTACTGAAAGAAGTTACAGTAAATTGACATTTAGAAGGGATAAAAGGCGGCTTTCAAGAGTTAGAAGGGGCTGGAAAATCTTGGAATTGCAGGGAGGATAAACACTCAGTGCCCACAGGGCCATTTTATTTACAGCGATCCAAGAAACTAGTCAGTGGATTCACCACCAGCTTTGCATATTTGGTCCCTTCTCTATTTGTTTATGTAACCTTCTTATTGTTAATCAAAGAAACTCTTCTAATTTTTCCTTGAATGTAATATTTTCACAATTTTGTGCAACTAATAAAAATATTTTGTAGACACATTATCGTTGTCGTTGTATTCTTTACAGTTTTACTTGATAATGTTGAACAATAATTAAGATTGCTAGCTACTTTCTTGTTATCATTTTAATTAATTTCAGGGTTTTGAGTAGAATATTTTCTTTAACTATTTAGATAGTTTTGGTATTTATTACTGTTTGTTTTTATTGAACATCTTACAGAGAAGTCAATTTTATGCAGGATTCGTTTATATTGTTAAGTTATGGAATTTGGGCGAAATGGTCAATTTGTTTTGATGCATACCGTTGGTGGTTGGATTTTCTTAATTATTTTCATACACTTTCTTCTTAACAGTATTCAAGATTGCATGTCTTCTTGATTTACTTCTGATTTTATGTTTAAGAGTACTATTTTATTCTAGCTGGCATTTGAGATCCTTCCTCTGTATCTTCCATCAAATTATTTTATGACTCTACATGTTGGAGAAAGGTGTCCAGTGAAGAGGCTTTGGTCTCATATTTTATTTGGAGTTGTTCGCTTTCCCTGTATGTAATTAATTTCCTAGATATTTATTGTTATATTTATCTTTTCAAATCTAGATATAAGAATGTGTATTAAAAGGTTTTTCTGAGGTAACTCTAAATAACAAATTGAGGGTTACTCCCTCCAGCTCAAAATCCATCTTGAGGCCTAAAGCGGGGAGGCTTTATCTAAGCCTCATAGGATGCCTTGCCATTGTTCCCTAATCACAAACAATCTTAAGAAACATGATATTTTTTATTGTCATTGTGGATGAAGTTAAAAAATTTATTATCCCTGATTAATATCAAAGTTTAAATTATGAATCATTGAACAACAACAGAACAACAACAAGTGCTTGATTATTTCAAGAATATTTTTTCTATAAATTTTTTCACTTGGCGACTCTAAGCTACTAAGACTCCACTCGGAGAATTATCTTATTGAAAATAATATCTTTAAGATGATTAGTTTCATTATGGAGGGTTTCTGTCAAGAAATTCTAGTTTTGTTACTCAATACTTTATTATTATTCCCTGTGTATTTGAAAAAGGTTTTTCTTTATTTTATTGATTGGGAAGATTATAAATTCAAGTATTTATTTCCTTTCTTCTAAAATTAAGTTTTAGATTAGGTTTACATTCCTTATTTGAATGAATTGTTGTCTCTTGAAAACAATAGTCAACCTCCTACTGTATTGTCTTTCCTCATTCATATGAACAAAATATGAAATTCTTACTCTTCCAATGAATGAACAATTATGTAATATATTTGAGTTTAAAGTCAAGGTATTCATTCCTTTAGTTAGTAACAAACCTTCTCAATTGTAAGTTAATTTACGTTCTTGATTTTTAAAAAGAAATAGAAGTTTCATTCACCGTTAAATCTTCATGATGTGCTTGTAAATTATTTGAAAAATATTCCTAGATTAAATGTATATAGTAATGTTTCGTATGAAGAACATTTGTCATCATTTCAAGATTATACTCATAGTTTGGAAATAGAACATGATGATTGTAACACACCCAACCCCTTAAGTACTCTTTTTAGGGACGGGGCATCAAAATTTCGCCTTTCTTAATTATTTCAAATCCTTTTTCTGGGATCTTCATCCTCTTCTATTCACCAAGAGCTATCTAACAAATGATACCCTTCTCAAATCTGTACTCTAGACTGGGAGCTATACCCTTCCAAATCTTTGCAGGAGTTATTGGTCAAGGGCCACATGGCGCCCACGTGGGTCCATCTCATTCATATCATCCCAAGTTCCCCGAAGTTTTGGATCTCCCTAGCGCTCCCACATCTATGGTGGAAATCCATCCACCGTTAAATCCAACGACGAAACTCCATCCTCATTTAACACATAGGATTAAGGGAAATTCGACGTTCGGCATTGAACTCCCTTTTTTCTTTCTACGCACATATTTTCTGGAGTACCGAAGCCCTGGAATTCTTCCACGTAGCTCTAGCCTTCGGCCCCTTTGTCTTATTCCATCACCCCACTCCAAACCTATGCAGTCCCGAATTACCGGACTCCCGAAGGGTCCACACTTACATGCGACAATGCTTTAAACGTAGGGGCAAGGATAGGTGGGTCCTGAGTACTCCACCCACCATTAGGCCAAGTGAGGATTTTTCAGGGGGGATGACACGTGGAAAGTCATAGATGACACGTGGCCCCATCAATGGGTGACACATGTCACGTTCTAATGGGTACATAGGGTCTGTGAAAAGCATGATCAGGGTGACACTTGGTACGTCGACTGTGGGTCCACATCACCCTGGGTGACGTCAACGTACCATGTCACTCCGGACTGACAGCCTTCCAATGCCCCTTATATCCCACAGTCGAGATGTGTCCACGTAGATCCATAGATCTACGGTCTCTGTTACTTCGCAAATTCGGCGTTCGTGGGATTCATTGTGTAACCTCCTCTTTACTCCTGAAGTGGTCAGCATTGGGATGAACACAGTCTAGATCAAATGTCCAGGAAAGGTCCCGAAGCATCCTCAGATATACAACTCTCGTGACTTCGCAACTTCAGTGTTCAGGGGTTCTACCTGCTCCACACTCCTTTTCTCCCAGTGTAGGACTTCGTCGAAGTACTATACACAAGTCCTTCCCCTGGTTGATAGAACGGTTGAGAGAGGTTCTCAATGGACTCCCCAGATCAACGCCTCACAACTCTAGCTCCAAGGTCCCTAGGTTTTAGTGTTAGGCTACTCCTAGAGGGACACCTGTCAACCTGAAACACCCTGGAAAGATGTGTGGTATATGCCTCAGGTCACCGATGTCTCTTTACCATTCCACAAGGTTGCCACACATAGAAACACCATTTATCGACACATGGGCCCCCACGTGCTCTCGACATGATACACACGTTTCCACGACCAAACGATCGAGAAGGGTCCCGAAGGATTCTTAGATCTACGACCCATAGTGCTTCTCCGGGATCCGAGCTTCAGAGCTTTCCACTCCTTGAACCACACTTCCTTCCTAAGTTTCGAACTACGAACATCCGAAGGACTTTTACCAACCGTCCATGTGTCCTCTACAATGGGTAGTCGAGATATACTCCGACCTTCGGGCCTTCAAGATTTATCGACCCAAAGCACAACACACCTTAGATATTATGAAGTGTTGAACTTCGAACCACGCATGATCTTTTGCCATGTGCACCTGGTTCTAATGACCAGGATGTGATCTGGCTTGCGGAGCTTCAAGAAACTTGCACACTCTTGTGATTTCACTTTGATTTCACCGGATAATCGGACTTCTGGATAATTGTTGATCTGCGGACACACGTTCCTCTACTACCAATGACCCAGATTAACTTTGAATCTGACATTCGAGGGTTCTAGTGTTATAACACTTATGTTCTCCTGAAGTGGTCGATGCCAGACTTACCATGGTGTATATCCAATGGTCAGGGGGGGAATCTTGAACAACCTCATATATATCGCTCGCGTTACTTCGTAACTGATAAATGGATCGGGGTTTAACACGGGGATGAATCCCACGATAATGGATAAATGACCGCTAACTCTTGTTCAACCATCAAGTTACCGATCCGATAGGTTTCCTTCAACGCATTTAGGACATTGCAATGTTCATCCACCCCATAGCTCCGGACTCTCGGAGTCTCGAATAACTTAGATCCTTTTTGGGTATGATCCAATGGCCCAAATCTATCATGGCAACGAGATCAATGGTTGTTGTGGCTCCTTATGTACTTCACGGTTCTGCTTCCCTTCAACAAGGGATTTAACCCATGGTCAACGAAATCACATTTTATTTTCTTTAACTTGATCCACAACAGGGGCTTAAGTATTTACGTGTACAAATCATGTTCAAAACATATAGTTCCTTACTTTCTTAAATACACAATCAAGCAAAATAAAGGAACACAATCTAATCATCAAACATGCATGCACATCCCTAAAATGTTCACAGAATATCCAACCTTAATTTGTAGTTACAGTTCAATTTCACAGGGTATGAGAATACTTATCTATTACAAGTGACAGCCATCCAACTAATTGTGGGTGTTCAACTTTCCACCCAACCATAGGCTCAAAGGAATTCATTCTTAGCGCTCTGGCCACCCCCATGCCAAGCCATGATATCACTAGGGAACTTTTGCAATTTCTCAGAGATCCTTTCTCAGTCTCAACCTCTACGAGGTTTATCAAATGCTCCCTCAACATAAAGCTAGCGGCCTTCTACTCCAGTCATGTTTTCTGCAAACTCTCAGAGATTCTTTCTCTTGTTCTCTCCAGTAACCAAATCTGCTTAATATTTTTGTTCTTCTTCCGAGATGGAGGGCCTCACCCACTCTCTTCTTTCTAAATGGTCTATATCCCCTCTTCTCTTGCACGCCCTCTCTTTTTTCTCCAGGAAGGTTCTCGACCTATCCTATTCCTTCTGTCAGAAGGAACTTGGGTCAATTTGGGCTTACAGAAACTACGTTCTATGGTACTTCGAGCGAACAATTTTCTGTCTCCCCGGCCATACCCTCCATGCTTCCATTTATTGGGGAATTTGGTTGTTCAACCACCAGTCCTTTTCTCATTAATTGATTTCTCCTTGGGATCAGAATGAGGCTTATTATTTCAACAAAGAGGATTTGCGGTCATTTTGACATAATGAACCCTCTCTACAGTTTCCTCACTCTTTCCTCTAGTGATATCATGGCCAGTACTTCAAGGCTTTACCCCCACAGTCAGTTATTGGAAATCTAAACAATAATACATTTACATTACTCACATTCCATATCATGGTGATCATAATTAATGATTAATTACAAGCTGGGGGAAACAGGGGTGTTACAATCCCCTCCCCCTTAAAAGGAACATCATCCTCAATGTTCTTTCTTAGTAACACCTATCATGCCTTTGTCATTCAGTTGCTTCAAAAATATTGATCCTCTTTCTTGGTCAGGTCCTTTCTAGACTCTTGGCCTTTGTCACCTACCTTCAATAATCTTGGACAACAAGCATATTAATCACAATTTCATGCGAAAATATTTTATTTTTGTTCAAAATTCAAGAGGAATTTTTTTATAATGTAGCACAATACTTATCTGTGTAGTTTGTGGATTTTCATCCACATGGTTGTCTTTTTATCTTGGCTCAATTTGCTTTTCCTAGGCATACCCTTCATGTGCATGATCCAAATCAATAGTGTATGAGAATTATCAAAGTCCCTTCTTCCTTGCGGTCACTCACCCTCCAGGCCCAAGCTCAGGCATCCCATTCTCTACTATACAGTCCCTCGAGTGATCCATCTTGCCTTCCCAAGGATTTCTCGCACAAGAATAGTTCTAGAAACTTATTTGAGCCTTACAGTCAAGGCATCCCTCAAACTTGCTTTGTCGAGGCATCCCTCCAGCTTGTGTTACCACAACAAGACATATTCTAGGGAAATCATGGATTACCACAGGGTTCTCATGTCTCAACAGTAGCCTTTTCATGATTTCCATCTTGACAACCTTCATCTATCCTCCCTAGATAGATCTTTTTTGTCTCACCTGTATCACAAGTATACAAAAATTATGAGATATTATCATCAATTTCAAATTCAGAATTTTCTTGCAAATTTGTCACCCACAAATTTCCAAATTCCACATTTATTTTCAGATCTGTTCCACACATGAACCAGATTCAGAAGTATGGGACTTTCCTTCCCATAGCAGTTCAACTCAGAAATAAATTTGTCTTATGGGCTTACAACACTATCATATCCAATACCCTTTTCTTCTTTCAATTTCAACATTCCTCAGCCAAACAAATTGTTAGTTTTCATGCACATTATATTTTCAAAACTATGCATAATAAAAGTTTAAGTCATTTTCATCTATTCAAGGGTTGATCCAGGTGGATATTGGTGGCCACCCACCTGTTCCAACTAGCTTATTTTTTTCAGTTTTTAGTTCAACACGTTCTTATGTACTTCTTTGTAATTGAGGGTTCTACTCTTATGGGGTTGTCTGAAGCCCTAAACATCTTCCAGGTGGATACTGGTGGCCTCCCACCTAATCCAACTAGATTATTTTGTATGTATTCATGTCAACACTGTTATAGGATAAATTGGTAAATGTGGACATAAACTAATCCCCCTAGATCCACCTGGATCTAGAACAAAACAGGGAAGGACATGACGCTTTCCCTAAGTTACCATCATTGATCTAAGTGTCAAAGAAGGAATTGATGACTTACCTTTGAGATCACTTCCTTATATCTTTGTTGCTCCCGCTTCACTTTGTTTCTCTTGTGAAACCAAATATGCAATGACACAAACCAACCAAAGTGAAAGAAACTATGATAGATTCAATGAAAACTTAAACATGGGATCAAGGAGTCATGTAATAAAATGAGAATAATTTTATGGGAAAGAAACATGCCATTGTATTATATTGAATAAAAGTGGAAGATACAACCGAAATTCTTTCATGTCGCAAATTCCCTTTTAGTGGTCCTTCTTTCCAACACACACATATACTTGTTCCGAGATTTGCATGAAGATGATCTTCAAAAGATTGATGGGAAAATGTAGACCTCAAGTATCAACCGAAATAATAATATTCTTCACATAATCTCCAGCCTATTCTTTCAACAATCCTTTGCTCAACTTTGCTTAACTGTGCTTAACCTTTTCCATGAGAAGCCCATTATTTTATAGGAGAATCTTAAGTGGTTAAAGGGATGAGGATGATCCCACCAGATCATAGAAGTCAATAGGATCATAACCATACAGACGCCACCTCACATTCCAGAAGATTCCCCTTCTAGAAACTTCTTGAACTTCTTTCCCATTTTGGCTTTCAAACGTCGCCGCACCCTACCTACATAGTAGCCTACAGAAATATTGCAGTCCAGCAATAGAGAAGCCTACGAAAATCATGGATTTCCACACTATACACTATGGGTAGCCTGCGAGGTCCTTCTAAAAAGTAGTATTGCAGGAGAGGAAAGAAATCACTTTTCTCAGGCAAAAGATGATTTTGAGGGCCTGATTACATGCTTGTAAATTCATCATCAGAGTGACCAAAATAATGTGTAACAAAATTCTCCCCAAAGTATGAGGTCAGAACTTGTGACGTCCGAAATACTTTGTAAAATACATGTGTGTGTCCGTAACAAAGAACACACCAATCAGGAACCTGCAAACAAACAAGCATCTGCACAATACGATACCATATCTGAAGTAGGCATTCCCATGTTCAGACTACAAATGATTGAACTCATAAGTGTAAGTCATGGCCATTAATAATACATTGTGGATCCATTTCATCAAAATGTTACATCTCCATCAGGAATACACTGTGGATCTATGTATGAAAAAAATTTGGATGCAACCATAGCCACAAGACATACAAAGTGGATCTATGTGTCAATACAAATCATAAATATTGCATCGCAACCTGGACCACAAAATATGAGATCCAAGGTCTTCAAACCTGTCATCCTTAAGTACGAATCTATCCATGTGATTACAGGTGTCGGAGTTGAACATGGTCAGAAACCGTTTGATTACTGGTCATTAATGAAAACCGTTAACAAGCGCGAGGGAAATCACCATTGATGTCAATGACTCCCAAGGTACTATAGTATAATCCAATGAATGTGAATAATGAGTTGAAGTCGAACATTCGATGGAATCTTTTGATCAGGGACCAATGATGTGAATCCACTGTCAAGAGAGAAGAAACATGCCATTAGGGCATGAAGGGTCTAAGGTACTAAAGGATTTCTAAGTCTTGTCCCTAGATAATGAGTTGAAGTCGACAGGAAGAGACTCATCACAGGAGGGCCTTGATGTATCCCCCATCCCCCATCAATGACATGAAATAAGTAACAGATTTAGGATAGAGTAAAATATGAATATGATTTGAAACTGACACAGGGAAGGCCGACATGGTAGGAATTGACAACTGCAGATGGACAACTCAAGAGAGGTCTTATTCGGACTACTCTTGAACATATGGATGACACGACTATAGCCTTGGAAACATTGAAAAGATAACACAAGATGTAAACTTGCAGAAAGTAAGACGAGAGACAAATGGATTTCCCAACCCAAATTCAAATGACATGTTCAAGAGAAACTAGTATTGCCACTGACATGGATACAGAGACACATTTCTTTCCCAAATTTCCCCCCGCCATTTTTGGTGAGTACCTATTTATTTTTACACAATCTTGAGGAGGATAACATGTGCTTATTATGTAAGCTCATCCTTCGGACGAGTCCCTCAGAGTATTTTTAATGAACCCTAAGAATGAGTGGTTCGGTCCCATGTGGGTCTTTTGATGTTTATTTAACGAGTCCAAAGATAGAAAACTCGAGGAGTTTTCATGTTTATAGAGTCTGAAAAACACTTAAAGAGAACTCTCTTAGTTCCTTTTTCATAAAATAGTTTGACAGAACTGAAAAAGTGATAAACTATCTCCCATTGAACGTTTTATTCAAATACTTTTATGAGCGTGAACAAAACAAGGTCGCTCAACAATCTTTTCATTTTTTATGGAATGTTAAAAGAGCTTAAATGATACTCCATGTGTGTCGCTTTTCGTGTTACCATGACGAGTACAAAAAAATGAAAAAATTATACTCGGTTGTGTTCTCATAAATTTTCGAGCACGAGAATGAACGAAGAGTGGACTCAATGTTTTACTAAAAAACCCTAAAAAGTATTGATATGTGTAACAAAGAGAAAACAAATTACAGAACAAATATCCATACTATGTTAATTAGGACCCTAGTCTTCTTCCTGCAAGAAACAAGACACTCACGAGACTATTAGACTTGAGGGTTTATATCCAAATACATTTATATAATATCAAATATTATGAAAAAAGGTAAAAAGTGAAATAAATAAGAGTAAGGGTTCCTTTTACCATTTCATTTTCATTTGGTCAAGAACTTGTCTAAAAATCCCCTTTTTACCCCTTACTTCGGCTGTCGATTGCGAGGAGCACAGGCGACCATTCGACGAACGATCTCTGTCAAGACGATAAGATCTTCATCCTCTTCCTTTTGAATGGATTGAAATTCATTTTTAGTGGTTAAAAGATGTTTTTTGGGTGAGTTTTTGGGTCGGTAAGTGTGTGCTGGGGCCGCCGTAGGTGACTAGTATCGGGCCCTATGGAAATCAAGGATTTCTGCAGGCATCCAATGGCTCACCTACGGAAATCTTGCACTGTAACTGAAACCCGGTTGTGGTGTCCGAAAACCCAAAAAGAAATGCATGCGTTGGACCAAAAAGAATTCAAAAAAATGATGATTAAAGTTACTAACTGTCTTCTCTCATCTCCATGCAGGTGTTTGATTGCCAAAATGTTGGAGTGGAGACAATGAGAGCATGAGGATGATGACTTCATGGCTTTGAATTATCCAGGCACTGTCAATGCCCTTCAACAATGTGGCTTGTTAAAGTTCTTCAAGATCCGGGGCATGAGAGCCCAACTAAGACTATTAGAGTTCTTGGTCCACATGTGGGATGTGAACCAACAAGTGTTTCATGTGGGTCTCCATGTTCTTTCCTTGGACATCGAAGATATTTACTTTTTGACGAGGTTATCCTGTCATGGGGTACATGTGACTCTAACAGGGGGTCGAGGTGGTGGCTTGTCGATGAGCGAGTACATCCATCGGCATTGTGAACCTGAAATGGAGAGGCACAAAGGTAAAGTGGCCATCAGAGGAGTTCATGATCTGACTCTCGGAACCATTTTATTTACTATTGCACGAATGGCGGGAAGTGCTTCGCCGCATATGGCCCTCTAGAGTTATTTTCAATATGCCATTGAATGAACAGAACCTCGAGTGTTCAATTGGTGTGACGGTGTGCTCCGTAGTATGAAGACGCAACTCACTAAAAGCAAGAATAGAGACCTAAAGAAGTTTGGGTATGGGTCCATTTTGGTGTCTTTCTTCTTAAAAAGAGTTCCTCATTTGCGACTGCAGGTAGAGTGGGGAATACCAGCCCCATGAGACCCAAGAATGAAACAGTGGTGCGACCTTATGGCGTGACATGTAGCGGGCCCCATTGTCAAGTACAATGATGAATTTTTTAACTGGTTAAGGCCCCAAATTTTGATGATTGATGATTATGCGTATGTCGGCCTGGATTTTCGAGGTGATCCCGACTTGGTTCTCCCTAAGGAATTTCAATGGGGAAATCTAGGTAAGAAAGACATTTTGTTCTTTATAGTGTTTTTGTGGATTTTAGGATATAAGATGGTTTTTTGTGTTTTTGATCTAAAGACTAATAATAAAAAATTGACCATGCAGATGTAGGGCCACACCAACCTATGGGCACATCTCTGATCCAGAGACAAGGAGAGGTAGGTGTAGTAGCAGGGTGGGATGTTGATGACTATGAGGAAATGGAGCAGAACCTAGAGGGTCTGACAGCAGGCATTCCTGACATCTCAATCGAGGAGATCCTGAGGCATTATCAATGCCATACTGTAGGTGTGTCCGGCTCACTTAGTCGATTACTTCGTAGGGTGGCATGGGAAGTAGTATGCTACCATGAGCAACATCCATGATGCTATTTTATAGAAGCCATGGGCTTCATATTTTGATATTTTGGTCCTTGGATGGAAAACATTTTTGTAAATTTTTTTATCGTTATATATATACATGAGGCTTCTACTGGATTACTCTGCTTCTATATACAATGTGTAATTTGTGATTGGATTTATAAATGTCTCAAATGTTTTTCTAACACATAATTATCTAGAGCATCAATTAATGTATTTAGAAATCTAGGAATTTGTTGATACTCAATATAATCAAAATAAATATCCAAGAGGCGAATTCGTAGATATACCCGTAACAAAGTAGGACTTCGGATAGTATAGACATTATTTAACTGGAGCACTACCAGTTGCGAATCAAGTCGTACAACGAAGTGACGAATCCCAAGTGAAATAGAATCGGTCAATAATTTGATGACTACGCTATATTCTGCGATATTATTGGTTGCACGACTGAGGCAAACACCTTGTAGACTGATAAGTTCGTTAGTAGGTGCAGAGATTGCCCAAGCAGCAGAAGATAGGTTCTGAGTACTACGACTAGCACCATAGGCGAAGCCAATATAGGGTAGTGAGGACACCGACATCTGGAAACCAAGCACAACACAAGGTAAGTAGTTGGGGGTGGAAACCAAATAACAAAAAGCACACAAGAGTATGGTACAGTAAAAGTACAAGCACTCATGTAGAGACAGTCTAAGCATAGTACTTATTCAAGTAAAGACCATTTATGGGTTCACTCAAAGGAATGCCATCATAATCTACCAACTCGTAAGCTCCCTTCTCTAACACTTGTTTGATGATATATGGACCACGCCACATAGCTTCAAATTTTTTGGCTCCTAGTAGATCACGATCTTGTTCACAGAGGAGAACTAGATCTCCCTCAGAGAAAACACGCGGCTTGACATGCTTGTCATATTTGGATTTTACATGTTTCTTATGGATTTCAATAACTAGGGTGGCATCACGATGGGTCTCATATAATTCCATAAGATACAATAGACGTTCTTCTTCGGCAGAGGTGTTTGGGAGAAGTTCAACGACTAGCTTCAAAGATGGTATTTCACATTCAATCGGGAGAACAACTTCAATGTCGTAGACTAGTTGAAAGGGGGTAAATCCCATAGCATACTTCATAGATGTCTGATAGGCCCATAATGCCGAAAACAACATTCTGTGCCATCTAGTCTTATGGATTCCTATTATCCGACGAAGCATAGTGATAAGGATTTTATTTATTGCTTCAACTTGGTCGTTGGCCTATGGATAGTAGGGGGTTGAGTTTTCATGCCGAAGACCCAACTTGTCGGTAAGTTTAGACATCATGAAGTTTCAAAAATGGCTACCATGATCAGTAACAATAGCTTGTGGGATCCCAAATCGAGTAATAATATGATTAAATATGAAAAGGGCTACAATTTTCCTAGTATTGTCGAAAAAACACGGTTTTGTGTTGATATGCGGGCAAGATGTTGATTTGATTATAGCTGGAGAAACCATCCATTAAAGAGAAGATTTCACTCTCGGCGCGATTGTCGATGATCTGGTCAACAAAGGGGGTGGGAAAGTTGTCATTAGGACAAGCTTGATTTATATCCCTATAATCGACGCAGACACAGATCGTACCTTGTTTCTTGTTAACCGAAACAAGATTAGATACCCAATCGGTTAAAGCCACGGGATAAATAAAGCCAGCTTTAAGAAGTTTTTTGACTTCAAGCTTAATAGTAGCTTCTTTATGGGGGTGGACCAGACGAAGTCTATGCTGGACGGGTCTAGCGCCTGGGTATGTCTTAATTTTGTGTACAACAATATCAAGGTCAATACCCAACATTTCTTCATATCTCTAAGCGAAGATGTCACGAAACTCTTGGAAAAGTGATTTATATGTGACAACCTTGTTAGTGGAGCACGAAGCTCCGATGTGAACATTTTCAACAACTCCAGGTTTAATGGATATGTCAAGGGGGATGGTGGGAGAAATATTACTTAAGTTCCCTTCATATAACACGTCGTGTGACGACTCAAGAACAGAGGAAATGACAACAATGGTTGACGGAGTCGAGATCCATTGGTAACTCTCGATGGTGTGTTGTTCGAGGAAGAGAATGGAATGGTGATGTCCATCATCCCAAGGGGTGTCTTCCATCAACATAACCGACATAATCATCTCGTCTGTGGGAAAAATAATGTGGAACAGGTCAGGAGATGAATCACCGAGAGAGAGGGAAGAATGGGTTGTCGATTGGATGGCTTAGTAGGTGGATTCAACTGGACTTAAAGGCATTTGGTTGCCATAGCGAGGATAATCACTAGGTTCAGGTATTACCCATTGGTCAGAAGATGTGTGAGTTTTGCGAACAAAGGTGGAAATCATGTTGATCGAGGCAACCAAAGGAGGTGGAGCATCGGGAGGTGGGATTGGGAACGTACCCATCAGAGTTGAATCTTTAAGTAGGCCTACATCGACTTTCTCATACCCAGGCGGTGTCTTCACGATAAAAGGTACGTTGCTAGTATGGGCGTCAGAGTTGAAAAAGGCTAGCTGGTCAACAATAATGACCTTTCCCTGATGTGGAAAACGTAAAACATGGAAAAGGGTAGACACAACGACGCGCATCGCATCAATCTAGCTACGGCCAAATAAGAGGTTATAATAGAGAGGTGCATCAAAGATCTCAACTTCAACATTGACCGATTTTCCTTCCAACGTAATAGTCAACAAAGGAAGTACACCATAGGGCTTAAATCCAGAGCCATTGAAGGATTTAAGCATGTTATGTGATTCCGTAAGAGGAGGATAGTCGATGGCCTTCCAACAGGAAACAGACAACACACACGTGGAGGAACCCTCATCAATAACAGTCCTACAGATGTTCTTGCCAAAGACAACAACTTGGATTTGGAATGCTAGTTGAGGGGGGAGTCTCGGAATGTGATATTCGATGTCAAAAATTATCAAATTTGTATCTGTAGAATCAATTCCACTGATAGCCTTTAGCATTGCATTTCATTGAGTAAGGTAACTTTGAAGGACTTCGAGAGCCGACATCACAGAAGGTGCTTGCGCCAGATCTTCTACAATATTGTAGTTCTGAGCAGCACGTGCATGAGGGTTGAAGGCGGAATTTCGAACAACATCCTTTGTGGGGGATGAAGAATTGTATCGGGACTCGGTCATTCAAGATGAAGAGGAATGTTGGGAGGTGAAGTTGAGGGAGGTTGTTGAACCAATGAAGGAGGTATATCGTCAACCTTCGCCTTTGAGGAAGAGTAATCTTTGGCCTGAGTGGTAAGTGTAACATCATTATTTCTAGAATCACCAATACACATGAGTACATAAGAAGTAGTGGAGGGAGAGGGTTTGATCCAGAATCGGATCCAGGAGGCTTCCCAGGTCCAAAAAAGGCTCAAAAATGAAAGTTCTCGAAATCACACAAAGCCAATTCCATTGTGACCATCTCATCACGCTGATTTCGGCCATATATTTACTTTCTCAAATGGACGTCATATGCGAAAGTTATCACACTCTGACTTCTTTCCCAAAAAGCTAAAAAAAGTCAACAGTCAAACTGGCAAAAAATTCATTGATGATGTCAACATGACATCACCAAGCTGACATTAACATGGTGACATGTGGCAGCACAAAAATAGGGTGACTGGACAATCACATGGACCTATGTCATGTCGACACATGGCATCGAGGACAAAAAATGGTGGGATGCCACATGGCACCCATTGGTTGGACATCGGGTTCATTAGAAAAATTATTGTTGGAGTGGACAGTACTTGAACCGACGACCTCCAAACTGACGTAAAGCTTTAACAAAGGCCCTTTACCAACGCCCCAATGATATTGCTTGTAATATCAATCCACATTGAAATTATTTATTTTACAATGCCATGTGTATTGGAGCGGAAAGGGGCTGGGGCTAAGCCCCAGTCCACGATTTATTATTGGCATGTGACTACGGTGTAAGGGGGCACGAGCGTACGGTTATAACTGGCAGCCCCGTTCCCAAATATATTTCATCTGCTCCCAAATCCATAGGACCAGATCCTCTAATTTTGGAGCGCATTTTGTTGGTTAGCATGTGGTTTGGCCCCTGGATCCACCATTTAATGCATGTGACCTGGTATTTTGGGGTAAGGGCCAGCGCCCAACCCCTAGGGGGCTGGCTCTTAGCCACATTAAGTTTCATATGACCATATTTGAGGGGGCGCACCCTTGATTTAGGGGGCTACTCTGTGTATTTTTGAATTTTTGTTACAGAGTGGGTTTTTAACTATACAGTTTGGATTTTTTATTGTTTTTAAGCTTGTAATAGTGGATTTGGGCCATTATTGGGAGATATTGGGCTCTTTTTGAGCCCATATTTTGGGAGGAAGTTGGGGAAGGATAACCAACTTCAGATCTATAAAAAACCAGGCATGTTTGAGGCTGGAGGAGTAGAGTTAGAGAAGAGTTATGCTGAAGCAGAGCAAAGCCAAAGTCATTTTTATGCAGGGGAGTTGTTGAGGATGAAACCTTTGCGGGCCATTTTTGGGAGCTACTCTTAGTCTTTTTCAGTGTCGTCGGTTGTGTTAGATTTCTGAGGTCGAGAAGAACACAGTGAGACTAGTATGAGATCCATTTGATGTAATTTTTTCAATACTTTGAAAGCATTGAAGAATTAATAAAGAAGCCTCCCCCATTGAGACAAAGGCCCAGAGACGTAGGCAATTTTGTGTCAAACTTTGTTATCCACTTCTCTTGTTATGGTTTGTTGTTCTTATTTCTTATGTTCAGTTATGTATATGAGTTTATGGATGTGATATAATTCTCTTCTCTTCATCCTCTTTCTTAAGCTTCATGAATGGTTAATAATCACATGCAATTAAATAACTCAACCACAGTCATTAAAAGATCTTTTCGGATCAGGGTTGGTCATGGATGACCAACTGGTCATGTTGTTGAGAAGGGAAGGGTTGAGACAAAACATCAGGTGTGGGAGGTTTCGCGGTCCCTTGGAGGAACTTAGTAACCTCGACCTGTCTTGGATAGTCTTTCATATAGTGATCGTCACCACAGATAAGGCAAGGGTGTCGGAGTTTGCGCTTATCCTTATCATCAGTAGGTTGGGTTTTGGCTTTCTCAGACTGCGGGCTATTTTTATCCTCCTTATTCTTACCCTTCCCTTTTTTAGATTTATTCTTTTTGGTAGGGGTAGATATAACAGAGTTAACCTCAGAGGTTTTGTCGGCTAGAGGAGTAGGAGATGGAGAATTTTGAACATTAGAAGCATTATACTTGGGGTTGGTGGGAGAGGCTTGTGTATTTTGAGGTTGAGAATGGAAAGTTCCAATCACATCATCAACCACATGAGAAGTAGCAGGGGTAGTTGAGGTAGAGGTAGTAGAAGGGAGAGGTGCATCAGGGAGTAAGTCGTAAAGAGTACTCGTTTGTGAATAAACAAGGTCGAGGTACTGAGCATGACTGATAGCCTATTCTTCGGTGACAACTCCAATCATGGAAATATCATGAGAAATTTCATTCACGAATGATTTCGTGAACCATTCTGCCAATAACTGATCAGGAAGATTGAGTTTGACCAAACGTCATCTTCTTCTCCACTCATGAATGTGATCAGAGATGTGAGTGGTCTTAGTTGTTTTTAAGGAACTCAAGATCTCAGTTCTTGTTTCATAACAGATCAGTAATTGGTAGTGTGTAAGGAAAGCCATGTCTAGGGTATTAAAGTCAGTGAAGAAACCTCGTGGTAGTTCTATATACCACTTTGCATCCGAACTCGTGAGAGTTCCTTGGAAGAGTCATAACCAAATTGAATCATCCATCAAAAATTTGGATGAACACCAAAGGTGGAAAGTCATGACATGGTTATTTGGATCCTCTCTCGGTTTACCGTCAAATTTTGGAATGTCAGACAGTAATCTGGTTGGTATAATGGGCCAGTGGGGAGAGTGTAGGATAGGATCATTCAAGATTCTATATAAATCAGGTAGGTCCAAAGTGTCTAAAAAGGGTAATTGTCTATTCACCGGAGGATATTGGTGACTTTGGGAGGGAGTCCTGTTAGTATAGCAGTAGGACCATAAGTAGTTTGTATGTGAGGCGAAGGTCCTAACAGATTCAGACATGTGTACAAAGGCATGTAGCTCATAGGGTTGTATTGATTGGGGATGTTCTCTTGGGGAGGGACACTAGATTGAACGTTCGAACCCCAAATGGGATTGGAAGAACCGAGGTATGACTGGCCCAAACTAGGGGGTATAAAAGAGATAACTTGAGGTTGTTTCCCCCTAGATGATTGTGGATTTCCTTGAATAAGAAGATTCCAATACTGGTCTAGTGATCCGAGGATGTTCTGTGCATATTGTGGATTATATCCTTTGAGTGGGGGTTGTCCTCCAGGTGAGGATGATGCCCCAATTTGGGTTTGACCTCCAAATTGAGTTTACCCCCCCCGGTTTATATTATCCCCCAATAGGAATATGATAACCATAAGTGAATAACGGAGTGGAAATTCCGAACGTTATAGAGCCACTGGGTCCAAATCCTCCTATGAAAGGTGGATAAGACCCTCCGGAGAGGAATTGGGATGGTGTCAGAATAGAACCGGAAGCATAATTATACCCATGAGGAGTAAAGACTCCAGAAGCTCCGGATGGAACTTGGGTAGGAATGGGGATAGAAGCATTCAAATAATTATACCCAAGAGGGAGTGACGGGATTTGTCTAGATGAAAGAGGTGTGCCAATAGGAGGTTGGCTAGCCACCGTATTCTTGGTGGGAATAATCGTAGTGTTTGGGACCATTGTGGAATGGGCCTACTAAAGAGGGATAGTTGAGATAGGACCATCCTCTGAACCAACAAAGAAATATAAGGTTGTACTGTTAAAGTGATCTAAAGGTATCGTAAATGTAGTAGATGTTTCAGGTGGTTCAAAAACGATAGGTATCTCAGCTTCTGCCTCTGAGCCAGGAGGGTTCCACCTAGAAGTCGGAGTTTGAGATATGTTAGTGGTCCAAAAAGGATCCTTGTTTTCAAGGTCGAAAAGGATTCCAGTTGGTATTCCATAAGTGTCAACAACAAGTTCTCTAGACGAGTTCAGTCGGAGAATACGTCTCTCATATCCAGGAGGTAAGCAGAAAGCGTCCAAAGAATCATAAACGATTCAAAAAATTTCTAAAGAGTCAGTTCTCTCCTCTTGTGAAGGTATGTGGTCCTAGATCTCACTTTGTTGAGGAGATTCCTCTGGTGGATTAGGAAGCAAGGGTTGAGAAACTTTTGGATCTTCCAGAGGTAGTCCTTGCATCCTACGTGAACGGTGTGGAGGGTCAATGTTGGTTGAAACAAAAATTTTACGGAGAAAATATATGTCCAAATATGTAAACAAACAACACTCACTAGTAGAATCTAGGAATCAAAACCAAGCAAACAAAACCTTCTTATTATGAAGTCACTAGTTGGTGATGAAATCCAATGTCGCGAATTCAAGGCAAGAAGGGGCTGGGCTAGGGTGGAAGAGTTACGTTGACGACCTGCTTAATGGAATTACACCCTGTTGCAATCTCCCACACATAATCGTGGGTATACCCTCCAAGGAGCCCGAGTGAGTCTGGCCAATGTTGATTCCAAGTACCATGAAGACTTTTCCCTCCACAGTCACCTCGTGTAAGACCCTAAGAAGATAGGCAACTAAGGCTACCAAAAAAAACAATGATGCCTGGGGAGATAGTCGACAGTCCGATCCACACGCAAGGGCATGGTATCTAGCCCGAAATCAACTTGAGAGGATTCCACTCATCATTGTGGGTATACCTTCAAGCGACCCCCATAATACACACAATCTCTACACTGAGATCAACAAAGCAGGGTGAGTAACTTTTCCAATATCAATGCAACCTCAGGTTTGACCCTTGTGTGAGAAGGGTTTCCCAGGACAAAATGTTGCAAATGGAATTTTAAAACTCCCTATCACAAGATTCTATTATGTGTTTTGTGCTTTGGAGAGTGTGTCTCACCACCTATTCCAAATCTCTAGCCTAGCTAATGTTGGTGTAAAAGAGCCCTAGAAAAAATTACTAATTAAGTTTTAGATTTTCACAATATTTTTAAAGGTTGTTGTTACTCAACAGGGAGACGAGAATGAACCCGATGTTGTGTAAAACCTTGACCCAACAATATGAAAACATAAATGAATGATGTAAATTTTCGTTCAATGAATTCTATCTACAGCAGGGAGAAGGTGTTTCTGGAATGATGTAAGCTACAGAATATACTTCCTTTTTCTTTAAAAGAACACAATTTCAAACAACCAATAAACAATAAAGTTATTCAATGTTCTCTTCCCTTAAATGCAATAAATTTTCTTATGTATGATTATTCAAAAGAATGGATAACTTCAAATTCTTCCTTTCTAAGACCAGACCAAGGGCATGACAGAGAAAGGACAAGTAATCCATGAAAATTTATACCTTCAACAACCACCCAAATCAAACTTTCAATGAAGATAAAAAGAAAAAAATGACGAGAAATTATTTCCCCAAATGCGAATGAAGAAATAACCTCTCAATCATCAAGCAATCCAGAATACGTAATCAATCCAAAACTTCAAATCTAATCCAATATTTTTAATCGAACAAGCACTCAAATACAAGCTCAGAGATTATACCATTGTTGTTAAAAATAAAAAATGGAAACTGGAAAATGACTAAGAGAGGTGTTCGATCTCCGAAAACTAATCAACAACGTGTTAAGCATAAGAAAACAGTCAAACACTGGCTAAAAAAGTTCCCCCTAGCTGACTAAAGAAAAAAACTGGGCATCAACAGAGGTCAAAACCCCACTCAAAAATTTAATAGATGCCACCGCATGCTAATAGCACATTACAATGTGAAAATCGAGAGTTTTCGCAGGCCAGAAACAGACAGGGTGTGGAAAGTACGCACTGAAGCAAATAGCTAGGGTGCGTAAATCAAAGGTTTTCGCAAGCTAGGTATAGGGTGCAGTGTGGACACATATGAAAACCAAGAAATTCTGAGAAAAAGGTAAAAAATCTCAGTGAACTTTCAAACTCAGAGAGTCTGAATGGATCTCCTATAGACTCAGAGACTGAATTCTGATAAAAAAGAGTAGGAAAAAACAAATGGCCAATGAAAAACCACAATCAAGTCATATCCCCAGTGGAGTCGCCAATTTTGTTATAGGATAAATCGGTAAATGCAGACATAAACTAATCTCCCTAGATCCACCTGGATCTAGAACAAAACAGGACAAGACATGACGCTTTCCCTGATTTATGATCATTGATATAAGTGTCAAAGAAGGAATTGATGGTGTACCTTTGATATCACTTCCTTATATCTTTGTTGTTCCTGCTTCGCTCCGGTGCTCTTGTGAAACCAGATCTGCAATGACACAAACCAACCAAAGTGAAAGAAACTATGATAGATTCAATGAAAACTTAAACATGGGATCAAGGAGTCATGTAATAAATTGAGTATAATTTTATGGGAAAGAAACATGCCACTGTATTATATTGAATAAAAGTGGAAGATACAACCGAAATTCCTTGATGTCGCAAGTTCCCTTTTAGTGGTCCTTCGTTCCAACACACACATATACTTGTTCCGAGATTTGCATGAATATGATCTTCAAAATATTGATGGGGAAATGTAGACCTCAAGTATCAACTGAAATAATATCCTTCACACAATCTCTAGCCTATTCTTTCACCAATCCTTTGCTCAACTTTGCTTAACTGTGCTTAACCTTTTCCATGAGAATCCCATTATTATATAGGAGAAGATGAAGTGGTTAAAGGGATAAGGATGATCCCACCATATCAGAGAAGTCAGTAGGATCATAACCATATAGACGCCACCTCGCATTCCATAAGTTTCCCCTTCTAGAAAATTCTTGAACTTCTTTCCTCTTTCGGCTTTCAAACGCGACCGCACCCTACCTACATAGCAGCCTGTGGAAATCATGGATTTCCACACTTTACACTATGGGTAGCTTGCGGAGTCCTTCTAAAAAGTAGTCTTGCAGGGGAGGAAAGCAGTCACTTTTCCTAGGCAAAAGATGATTTTGAGGGCCTGATTACATGATTGTAAAGTCATCATCAGAGTGACCAAAATAATGTGTAACAAACACATCTTGTTGTACTTCCAGGGTCGTTTTGGGGCCCTAAACAGTGTTATTTTGGCGTGCCACAGTCAGGTATAGACAGAGTTAGATTTTGATGACATAATGCATAGTTCTCTAAAATACCTTTCCAACAATATATCACATGCCTAAAACAAAGATCGTATGCAAAAGTTACGACCCTGGGAAGTTAATGTACTAACTTACCCAAATGGGGCCCACATGACATTTAAAGTTTCATCTCCTAGGGTTAGGTTTTTGGATGTCTAGGGTTTTGACATTCATGTTTAACATAAAAAGGCCTTCAAAGCCTCATTGTAATGATATTCTTGAGAATGAGTGTAGTTGTCACATTTCTTCTTAGAGATAAAGCTGCCACCATTCTAGCGAGTCTTGCACTCTGTATTTTTACAGTCTCTTTACAATTATTTCATTAATAGAAATCAAGTATTTTTGTATTTCTATGTTTCTAGAAAGTTTCATGGGTATTTCATTGTAATTTATCTACTTTCATTTCGTTCTGAACATAATCTAGATCAGTGGTGTCAGAGCGGGCTCCTCTTGATCGTTTTTCAGCGCATGTCCCCGACGAGGTCCGAGTATAGCCAGTTGGGTCTCAAGTTTTTCTCTCTTGAGTAAAATCACTCTTTCACACCCAAGAAACCCTCGATGGTGGCATAAAATAAAGATGGCGGAGAAGAAGATATATTAAGATGTTGCTTGATCATTCTCTCGCGTGACAAATGGATGAAATGATGGAGAATTTTGCACACATTCTTCAACGTCTATCGATAGAAACATGTGCATCTTCATCAAGCAGCCATTTTGGAGGAACCTCTCCCTTCAAGGTACAAATTAATTTTAATATTCCCATATTTGAAGGTCAGATAGATGCGGATGCCTAGAAAAATGGTTAAATCTATTAGAAGGTTATTTCTCTGTTCAAAAAAAAATTGACAGGGAAAATATCACCTTCGCACTCCTCAAGGCTCTCCCCCATGTCAAACATTGGTGGGAAACTTACTAGGAGAAAATTTCCACAAGGGAATCTAGAATATATGGGGTTGAGCCCACTTGGGATTTTTTGTGGATGCGGTCAAAGAACAGTAGTATCATGTTGATAACTATGAAGACAAGTACATGAGATGGACCACACTACAACAAGAGAAGAGCCAAACAGTGTCGAAGTTCACAAATACTTTCCATACTTTGCGCACCAAGTTGGGTATGAAGGACTTCGAGCAACATATGGTTCTGAGATACCGTGGGGCTCTGCATAGGTATATCCAAACTGAAATGGATTTCCTAAACATCTCATCATTGGGAGTTGCCTATCTATATGTTTTCAAAATCAAGTAGAAATTTAGGCACCAAAACAAATGGGAATTTGGGTATGCAAATATGCAACAACCAAAGAACGATAAAGACAGCCCTAACCAAAAACCTCTAGACAAAACATCCAAGGAACATGACAAAAAGGGTAAAGGGAAGACGAATAATGACACTTGGAAGTGGTGTGACTTCCACAAAATCCCATGTCACAACACTGATGAATGTCACTCGAAACAGTCATTAGTGGTCGAGGTCAAAGACACTATGCCGAACCCTAATTCGGAATCCGATCCAAAAAATATTGAAAATAGACAGATCATCAGTGCAAACCCCACTGCCACTATCGTGACCAAAATAATTCAGCCAGAGGAATCAGTAGATCCTTAAGAGGGGGAGGGCCTCTTCCATTCACAGATGTGGGTGAAGTGAACCCCATTGCATTTAAATTTTTATAACGATAGACAAAATAAACTCATATCAACTAAGGTCGTCAAATGGTTGGGGTTGTCGACAACACCACACCCACAACCATACAACATTGGGTGGCTTCACTAGGGATGAGATCTTTGTGTCATCCAACAGTGTTGTATGTCCTATGGCATCCAACCCTTCAAGGATGAGGTGGTGTGTGATGTTTCCCCTCTTGATGTCTATGATGTGGTTTTGGTACAACCATATATGTGGAGACATCATGTTGTCTGAGTCTAGAACCTGTAGTTTCATTATTACTCTTGGAGGTCATCTCTATCGGATACCATAGGTAGTTTCAGCTGCTTCTCCACCAAAACAGTGTCATAAGGTAATATCTCATACTGCAAAATTCATCCTCTTCACAGTCTGTTAAAAGAATGCATAGAAGACCGCTACAACCACTGCAGCCTCAACACCTTCTATCTAGCAAAAATAGATTGTCAAAGAGAAATAAGATATTTTTTATTCACCTACAATGCTGCCTACACAATGCCCCATCCAACCTAGAGAAAATTGGTTGGTAGAACAGATTCAACCCCTCCAGCCACAGGGTTGTGACAGTCTTCTAAAATCCAAGAAGCACAACTTCTCCAAAATGTCACACAACTCACCAAGATTCAGATTCATAAAATGATTTCCCCTCTTCCCTGGGCACTCAACACAATGGAGACTATTGCTTCCTAAGGGGGGAGGATTGATCTAGGTGGATATTGGTGGCCACCCACCAGTTCCAACTGGCTACTTTTATCATTTTTTAGTTCAACAATTTATTTTGTACTTCTTGTTAATTGAGGGTTCTACCCTTTCGGGGTTGTCTGAATCCTTACATATATTCCAGGTGGATATTTGTGGCCTCCAACCTAATCCAACTGGATTATTTGGTATGTATTCATATCAACACACCTTTTTGTACTTCCAGTGCCATTTTGGGGCCCTAAACAGTGTAATTTTGGCGTGCCACAGACAAACTATCAACATAGTCAAATTTTGATGGAACGATGCATATGTCTCTAAAATACCTTTCCAACGAGATATCGCATGCCTAAAACATAGATCATATGCAAAAGTTATGACCCCAGGAAGTTAATGTACTAACTTACCCAAACGAGGCCCACATGACTTTTGGCATTTCATCTCCTATGGTTAGGCTTTTGGATGCCTAGGGTTTTGTCATTCATGTTTTACACAATAAGGCCTTCAGATCCTCATTGTAATGATGTTCTTGTGAATGAGCATAATCGTCACATCTCTTCTCAGAGATAACGCTGCCACCATTCTAGTGAGTTTTGCACTCTATATTTTTATAGTCTCTTTACAATTCTTTCATTAATAGAAATCAAGTATTGTTGTATTTCTCTGTTTTTGGCAAGTTTCATGAGTATTTATGTAATGTCCCCGTTGTCCTAGGAAGCATAAGGATGGTTTTTCTAGCTTAATTTGGTTCTCGTAGGCTAAGTCGGAAAAATTACCTAGGGAACTCAACTTTTTCCTAGGAAATGACTTTATAAAGTGAAAAAGGGCAAAAAGGGGGACATGGGTCTTAAGCAAAATAAATTCACTTAAAAGTTATAAAGTGTGCAAGAATAAAGTGACTTTAAAATAAAATTAAAAAGTAAAGTGAGCGGGAAATATTTCAATGAAGGAATAAAAGAGGGGAAAAAAGGAGGCGCCCCTCATTCTTGGATTTGCTCATTTGAGAATTTTGGAGAGCTCCTGGAGAAAGATTCTATGATTTGAGAAACCCTTCATTTCTTACTGGTTTCGGTGTTGCAATGATACACCCTAGCTGGTTTTGGGAGGAAATCACTCAGATCTCCTCATTGAATCTCATTGCTATTGGGTTCTATCTTCTTGTGGATGAATTACTTCAGTGTTTATCTCGGTTTTTCTGTTATTGGTGAAGTTTGGTTGCAAAAGAATTTTATTTTGAAAGGGCCAATCTTATATTTCATATTTGGGTCGTGTTTTCTCTTTGGAAATCGATTTCTCCCTTTTGGGACAAGTTTGGGTGAACAAGGTTGTTCTATCAGTTGAGGGGGTGAGTTCCTTAGTGGTTGGGCGCTTTACTATCACTTGTTGGGCGAGTTTAAGGAGGACAACGATCAAATCTGTAAGAGGGATGAATTTCCTTGAAGTTTGGGCACACATATTGTAGCCTGGGCTCTTATTCCAATGGTTGGGCGCATTTACTCCTTGAGGGGCGAGCTATAATATTTGTGGATGATTCCTAGACTGTCGGGGATCTATTCCTTTCACCTAGGTCGAGTTTTACTGCTGAGGGGGATGAATATGGTATGCTGGGTCGATTTCTTAGTTGTTTTCATATATTTCTATCAGTTTATATTGCAATTAATTGCTACAACAGAAAATCTTCTTCTGTGGATTCCTTGGAATATATGGGAGTTGTAACTGGTTGTAGGATTGAGTCTGAATTCACGGTGCAACCAGCTATATATATAGGTCAGATGAATAAACAAACATCAGCCCATATTTAAAGCAATATTGATATTTTTATTGATTATTTGGTTATTGTTATTTGTTTCTCACATACATGTGCATTTCCATTCATGTTTGTTATAAAATTTATGGTCCATCACTGAATATATGACAAAAAAATATAAATTTACTATATACCAACAAAAATATCAGCAGAGATGTGAGGTTCCATGGTGGGTTTGAGGTGACCCACAAACTATTTATGGAAAATTGTGATCCAAAAACCAAAATAAAACATGAAAAAACTGAAAGGGGATCGTACAGTGGTATCGGAGCATGCTCATCTATAGTTGTGGGCTTTAAGGGGCATTTATAATCAGATTTATGAGACTAGAATATGAGCATAACATTACCTACCAAAGATGTAGGGGAGGAACCCCAGATCCCCCTGGGTGGGAAGAAGTGGTTAGAGAAGAAGGGACAGGAGAGGTAACACCTAAGAGAAAAGGAACTATGGGGGAAGAATATGATGTTGGGATCAATAGTTTGTTCAATATCTTGAATGACTTGGCCAAGGGTCAAAAGTCCATGATGGACCTTATGGGGCAATTTGTCAAGAATTCGTTGGAGGGAAAAATGAAGAAGAACCATAATGGTGATGGGGTTTCAAACAATGGAGAGGGAAGCCATTCACGCACTACCATGCAGAGCCACCCCCACTTGTACACCAAATCCCCCAAACCCACTATGCCTCAATTTTTGGGGAATGAGGCCACAGGTCCATTGATGGAGGTTGAGCAGGATGATCCCTATAGGGAATATTTAGAGGAGTAAAGGAGACTAGGAGATGATTTCCATTCATCCATGTCCTTCGTGAATTTTTTCAATATGAAGAAAAAAAATCGACCGAGAGGTCCCATGAGGGCCATGACACAAAATTTTGAGTTGCAACGTATCATTGGGAAAGTCATTATTCCCAAATTTGACAAGGGATCTAAATTCTCTGCTAGATCATGGGTGAAGAAGCTCAAAACTTACTTCCAACTACACTAGATGATGGAGACAGATGCCATTAAGTTGGCCACCTTGCACCTGGATGGTGAGGCCCATGACTAGTGGTACCATGGGTTAGTCACCTTGGGACATGTCGAGGTTACCTCCTACTTGGACTTCACACAGAGACTCATCGAGATATTTGACAGGAAGGACCCTGAGCTTCACTTCAGAGAGTTGGATAAGCTCAAACAAACAGGTAGCCCAGAGGCCTATATATATGAGTTTCAGAGGGTTGTTGTGATGGAGTCAGACATTCAGAGGGTCATTTTGTAATGTTGTTTTTTGAGGGGATAATGGAGCCTCTACGGGGATGGGTCAAGGCCTACAAGCCTACCTCTTTACAAGATGCAATCAATAGAGCTCAGGACATGCAGGATGTAGTACCTAAAATTCGGTTTCCACCCAAACCCACTTTTACCCTGAAGACTAAGGAAATCAGACCACCTCATAGTGATTGGGCCGACAAGCCCAAACTGGATGAAGAGACCAGGAGAGAATTGAGGAAAATGAAAAAAAAAATCAACTGTCAGGAGCCATGGGCACCAAGGCACATATGCGTCAGGAAGGACAGAATGGGAAAGGCCCATTACTTGAGGTATACTCTGACAATGATAGTGATGAGAATGAGGAGGTGGAGAAGGCATAGGACTAGGGACATATAGAATTAGGAGAGGAGTCTTCATAGGCTAGGGCTAAGGACCCAGTCATGGCCTCGATGTCAGGATTTCCGAGATATCATACCTTCAGGGTCATAGGTGTCTTACATGGGCACAAGGTGGAAATATTGATCAATGGGGGAGCATCCCATAACTTCATTGATGGTAACATGGTTGGGAGGAGAGGAATTTTGACTGAGGAATTCAATGGGTTCACAGTAATCATACCAGGAGGCCACCAGATGAGTTGCACCAAGTGGATTCCCAATCTCACAATAACCATGGGAAAATACTCAATGACATATGGTTTATTTTTGGTGAACATATGTTACACATTATTTTGGTCACCCTGATGATAACTCTACAAGCATGTGTTCAAGCTCTCAAAACAATATTTTACATGAGGAAAATGACTGACTTCTTCCCCTACAAGGCATGTTTTTAGAATGACGTTATAGGCTGACAGTGGTACACAGTGCAGAAATCCTTGATTTCCGCAGTCTTCTCTATGTCTGGCTCACGAGATTTTTGCAGGTTGTTATATAGGTAGGGTGCAATGGCGTTTGAAGCTAAGAAAAGGAAGAATTTCACGAAGTTTCTAGGAGAATCTTCTAGAATGTAAGGCGGTGTCCATATGGTTGTGATCCTACTGACTTATCTGATTTGGTGGGATCATCCTCATCCTTTCAACCACTTCACCTTCTCCTATATAATGATGTGTTTCTCATGGAAAAGGTTAAGCAATATTGAACAAATAATTGTTGAAAGAATAGGCTGAAGACTGTGTGAAGGATCCTGATACAACTGATGCTTGGGGCCTCCATTTGTCCATCAAGATTTTGTGGACTATCTTCATACAAATTCAGAGCAAGTATATGTGTGTGCTAGAACAAAGGACCACTAAAAGGGAACTTGTGACATCAAGGTATTCTGGTTGTATCTTCCACTTTTACTTAATATGACACGGTGACATGTTTATTTCCCATAAAATCATTAGCATTTTATTACATGACTCCTTGATCACATGTTTAGGTTTTCATTGAATCTACAATTGTTGCTTTCACTTTGGTTGGTTTGTGTCATTGCAGATATGATCTCACAAGAGCACCAGAGAGAAGTAGGGACAACAGAGATATAAGGAAGTGATATCTAAAGGTATGTCATCCATTCCTTCTTTGGTAGAAAATTCAATGATAACAACTTAGGGAAAGCATCATGTACTGTCTTGTTTTGTTCTAGATCCAAGTGGATCTAGGGAGATTATTTTATGTCCGCATTCACCGATTTATCCAATAACAACATACCAGACACCAATGTAGTGTTGGGCGTTCAATGGATTTACTCTATTGGGAGATACAATATTGATCAGAGGACCATGGAGATGGAGTTCACAGGGTCGGATGGAAAGAAAGTGGTCCTACAAGTCATGCACCAGTACCCACTGAAGATTGTTTCATCACACAACATGGAGGCAGTTATGAGGCATGGTGATATAGAGTGGGTTGTAGAGTGTTTTATTTCTAACAGAGAGCCACCTAACCGTCTACAACAACTTTCAAAGGACTTACAGGTATTACTCCATAAACATCATAAATTATTTAATGAAATTCCTCCTAGAATTCTTCCTGATAGAGTTTTTGAGCATATCATAGAGCTATAGGAGGGGGTCCAAGCAGTTATCACAAACCCCTATTGGCACCCTAAAGTTTACAAGGAAGAGATTGAAAAAACCATTAAAGAATTGTTGAAAATGGGCCACATCTGCATTAGTTCCATCCCATTTTCCTCTTCTGTGTTCTTAGTTAAGAAGAAGGATGATACTCTACAGATGTGTATTGACTACAGGTCCCTAAAAAAGAATACAATCAAGAATCGGTACCCTATACCCAGGATCGATGAATTAATGGATGAGCTAAAGGGAGCCAAATTCTTCTCGAATGCTGATCTTTGATCAGGGTATCAACGGATCAGGGTACAAGAGCAAGACGTACCTAAGACAACCTTTAGATGCCACTATGGGCATTATGAGTTTTTCTTCATGCCATTCGTGCTAAATAACGCCCCTGCCACTTTCCAGTCGTGAATGAATCATGTGTTTAGTAATTAGTTGAGAAAGTTCTTATTGGTCTTCTTTGATGACATCCTCATATATAAAAAAACATGGGAGGACCATCTGTGACATTTAGATGAAGTACTTGGTATTATAGAGAGTCAACAGTTGTATGTGAAGGAATCCAAGTGTGAATTTGGTATGGCATATATGCTCTACTCGGGGCATGTGATTGGGATGTATGGGGTACAAGTGCACCAAGAAAAGATCAGGGCGATCATTGAGTGTCCGACTCCTAGGAATGTTACAGAAATGAAGAGCTTCCTCGATCTTTGCACTTACTACAAGAAATTTGTTAAGGGATTCTCACACTTGACAGTGCCACTGACCGATCTCACCAAAAAAGGGGGATTTCATTTGGATAGAGAAGGCCTAGGAGACATTCGAGAAAATGAAGTAGGTGATGAGCTCATGCCATGTTTTAGCACTCCCTGATTTCACTCAGCCCTTTGTCTTGGAGTGTGATTCTTCAAGAATTGGTATAGGATCTGTATTGATGCAAAACGGTCACCCCGTAGCCTTTGAGAGCCACAAAATCCTAGAGTATGAGTGAAATTACTCCATATATGAAAAATATATGTTGGCCATAATGCATGCTTTGACCAAATTCCGACAGTACCTGGTGGGGAATAGGTTCAGGGTAAAGACTTATCATAATAGCTTGAGTTTTCTCATGGAGAAAAAGGAGTTGAGTGAGAGACAACAAAAATGGATCAGTAAAATCCAAGCCTACGATTTTGAAATTGAGTATGTGAAAGGAAAACATAATGTGGTTGTTGATGCCCTATCGAGGATACCCACTCTCTCTCTCATGGAGATTTCAATGGAATGGAAGGAACTTCTATTGGTAGAATACTCCAAAAATAGGTTTGCTTGGGAGATACTTGATGTTCAGGTCTCTGACGATAGGTACAGGGTTATCAATGACATCATATATTATAAGGATCATATCTATTTAGTACCAGAATCTCATTTGAAAGACAAAATTTTGCATGCAACACATAGTTTTCCTTTGGTAGGTCATCCAGGATACCTGAATACTTATAGACGGATTCAAGAGAGGTTCACTTGGAAGGGTATCAAGACTGATGTATTGAAGTTTGTACGGGAATGCCACATATGTCAAGAAAAAAAGGTGGAACATACCCACCCAACAGGATTTCTCCAACCGCTTCCCATTACTGAACAAAAATGGGAAAGCATTTCGATGGATTTCATCACAGGGATGCCTCTCATTTAGGGGAAATATTGTATCTACATGGTGGTTGATAGGCTTACTAAATTCACCCATTTTCTTCGCCATGTTGTCCAAATACTCTGCAACGCAAGTAGCATAATTGTTCTTCATAGAGGTATTTCGATTGCGTGGACTACCCAAGACAATTGTCAATGGCCGAGAAAACATATTCATGGGGAGATTCTAGCAGGAGTTTTCAGACTCGTAGGGAAAAAATTAATGCCTAGTACCAGTTATCATCCTCTGACTGATGGGAAAACCGAAATTTTGAACAAATGGCTCAAGGGGTATTTGATAAATTATGTATCAGGGCAACAAAAGGCATGGATCAAATGGATGATCTTGGGTGAGCATTGCTATAACACCACTTATCACATGTCGATCAGGACGACACCTTTCAAATATTTGTATGTTTATGACGCCATGACCTTTGTGGATCGAGAATTTGGGGACAACCGGGCACCGAAAGACAAATATTGGATTTAGGAGAGTCAGGACATCTTGCAAACTCTCAAATATAACCTTCAAATGGCACAAAACCAACAGAAGATATATGTCAACAAGCATAGAGTGGAGTGCAAATTTGAGGTGGGAGACTTGGTATACCTCCTCTTGCAGCCATACAATCATCTTTGAAAATGAAATGGGTAGAGAAATTGAAGCCACAATTCTATGGTCCCAAAAGGATTTCGAGGTGAGTCGGGGAGGTAGCTTATGAGTTAGAGCTTCCAGAGGGATGTACGATACACAATTCCTTTCATGTTTCATGCCTCAAGAAGGAAGTGGGACAACATTTTGTCATTTCTCCAGAGATGCCACCAATGGATGAGGAGGGGTAGTTTATTATAATTCCAAAGGAGGTATTAGAGACAAGAGAGTGGAAATTAAGGAACAAGAGCATCAAAGAGTACCTGATCAAATGGTAAAATCTACCTATCGAGGAGACTACTTGGGAAGGAGAGTAGATATTGCAACGTCCTAGACTACAGTTGCTTGAGGACAAGCAATCTCAGGTGGGGAGGACTGTAATGTCCCCATTGACCTAGGAAGCATAACGAATGGTTTTGCTAGCCTAATTTGGTTCCTGTAGGCTAAGTCGGAAAATTTACCTAGGGAACTCAATTTTTTCCTAGGAAATGATTTTATAAAGTGAAAAAGGGAAAACGGGGGACATGGGTCTTAGGAAAAATAAAGTCACTTAAAAATTATAAAGTGTGCAAGCATAAAGTGACTTTAAAATAAAATTAAAAAGTAAAGTGAGCAGGAAATAATTCAGTGAAGAAATAAAAGAGGAGAAAAAAGGAGGTGCCCCTCATTCTTGCATTTGGGAATTTGAGAATTTTGGAGAGCTCTTGGAGAAAGATTCTAGGGTTTTAGAAACCCTTCATTGCTTACTAGTTTTGGTGTTGCCATGATACACCCGAGATGGTTTTGGGAGGAAATCACTCAGATCTCCTCATTGAATCTCATTGCTATTGGGTTCTATCTTCTTGTGGTTGAATTACTTCAGTGCTTATCTCGGTTTTGTTGTTATTGGTGAATTTTGGTTGCAGAAAATTTTTATTTTAAAAGGTTTGAGATTATATTTCATATTTGGGTCGTGTTTGTTCTTTGGAAATCGATTTCTCCCTTTGGGGACAAGTTTGGGTGAACATGGTTGTTCTATCAGTTGAGGGGGCGAGTTCCTTAGTGGATGAGAGCTTTACTATCACTTGTTGGGAAAGTTTAAGGATGACAATGGTCAAATCTATAAGAGGGTCAAATTTCCTTGAAGTCTAAGCGCACATATTGTAGCTTGGGCTCTTATTTCGGTGGCCGAGCGCATTTACTCCTTGAGCGGCCAAGCTATAATCTTTGTGGATGATTCCTAGACTGTTGGGGATCTATTCCTTTCACCTGGGTTGATTTTTACTACTAAGGAGGCTGAATATTGTATGTTGGGTCGATTTCTTAGTTGTTGTCATATATTTACATCTATTTATACTGCAATTAATTACTACAACACAAAATCTTCTTGTGTGGATGCCTTGGAATATATGGGAGTTGTAACCTATTGTAGGATTGAATCTGAATTCACGGTGCAGCCAGATATATATATAGGTCATATGAATAAACAAACATCATCCTGGATTTAAAGCAATATTGATATTTTTATTGAGTATTTGGTTATTGTTATTTTTTGCTCACATACATGTGCATTTCCATTCATGTTTGGTATAAAATTTATGGTCCATCACTTAATACATGAAAAAACAATATAAATTTACAATATACCAACAAAAATATCAATAGAGATGTGAGGTTCCATGGTGGGTTTGAGGTGACCAACAAAATATTTGTGGAAAATTGTGATCCAAAAACCAAACTAAAAAACAAAAAAACTGAAAGGGGATATTACAATTTCATTGTAATTTATCTTCTTTCATTTCGCTCCGAACATAATCCGGATCAAGGGTACAAAGAAAAAAGGAAATATGATTATTTACATATGAATCCTTTCAACATACCAAATTTTCCAAATGCAACTCAATTATCAATTGACTTTAATCAATGTACCAATATTCATGGCCACATCCACACCCAATGTACCCTTGTATTGGGTTCAAGTTTTCCATACTTATGACAAGAACCTTGCCATGATGTGTTGGAGATCAACCAACCTATTCACCATAGGTTTAATCATTCTCATTCACTCTTACAACATGATTTTTCTTCCTGTTATAGGTTGATCATGATCTCAAATCAGCATCGATGAACCTAAAAGGTTTCTCTTGAATGCACCCAAGCATTCTTCCTTCATCAGTAACCAGGGTGTCAACACTCATGGCCACCCAAAATTCTCTTTTCTTTAACACCTCTACAATTCAAGTATATTATTGGAAGGTCCTCCTTACTTAATGGGAAATCCATTTTCCACCCTCTTATGCAAGCATGCATTTCCTCAACGCATTCCATCCAATGTGCTAACTATGAGCACCTTTATTCCCAATCTCCCTAGATTAGTCATTGTACCCATGGTACTACTTACTCATGCATTTTATTGCAAGTATTATAAATTATCCTTGAATGGCATAGAATTCCTCTCTCTATTGTTCAGATTCTTATTTCCTGAATCTTACCTTGCTTGGGTGGCAATGGCATACAATCAGCCACTCAAAATTATTTGCATATCTTTAAGATAATGAAATCTTTTCAGAAGGGATTCTTACCAAATTTTGTCATACCTTATGCCACATAGGTATGAAATTTTTTATACCTGCTCTGGCTGCTAGCACCCTCTCTGATATTACATCATCAGTGGTGCTTTATGGGGACTTTTAAATTCCCTTCAATAATATTTTAACAACAACCTTCTCATAGTCGTCCTCTGCTTGAGGTTGTTCATCATTGGCAACCATTTTTCTTAACAACTCCAATTTCTTTCTACACATGACATACATCAAAAATATATTATTCATCGTGTAAAATAAAAATGCTTGTATCATAACATTCAAATCAATAAAACATTTTCAGATATTCCCCAACATATCTCTATGCACTCTACCACATTACTCATTAATGTGTTAGCTATTGCAATCCCAAACAAATTTTTAGTTGTATTCCATGATCATACAATCATCAACATCCTTATGCCAAAACACTTACCTACATTAATGAATCAATCTCTCGTACCAGAGAAATACAATAAACAACAAGGAAGGGGTCAAGAAACTCTTCCCTTGTCCAACTCCTTCTACATTGCCTTGGACTTTCAGTCCAATCTGAGTTATTTTCCAAGGCCTCACTACCTTTACTTATCACAACTTAACCAATCCTATTCATTCAAACTTACTTATTTATTTTCCTTTTTTTCAAGTTGTACTTGTTTCCACAACTTCTCCTCTAAGGCTTACAACCCTGTTAAACAATTCAAAGATTTTGGGGTGAGAAGAGTATTCCCCCTTTTTCTCCTTATGCAAGACAACAACAATTAAGAAGGAATTTTTTCCTCAACTGGTATAAAGTTATTCAACAACCCAGAAACACCATCTAGGAAACTTTGACAATTCCCAAGGCAACAAGACAGCTTATCAAGCTCTTAGTTGGTCTTGATCAGTATACCTTTCGATCAAGGGAATCCTTTTCTAGATTCCCTCTCACTACTACTTGATCATACTAAGCCACACCTTATATGGATATCATCCACTTTTGGATTTCATCCTGACCCATTGGTCATCTATAAGTGCCCCAACACTTCCTCTACCTCATTCAAGATCAACATTTCATTAATCCTTCTACCTTATCCTCATAGGGTACTATGTACTCAACATCATCAACCTTTTACTTATGCTTCCATAGTCAGATCATCACTAACCATATGATCACCATATTTTATATTCAATGGCAGACTATAATAAGTATATATGCATGTCATATGCATGCTCTATCCTTGTAATATGCATTTCAACATATCTTTGTGCACCAAGCATTATACCCATGTTTGCAGTGCAGATAGGTTCCACTTAATTACCTCTTGCATTCTTGTGCATAGTCATGCCCTTAGCTAATACTGATTTACACTGCTTTATCACAACCATGAGCTTTTGAATTTTCTCATGTCATTCCACTTCTTCCATGACTTCTTTTATTTTACAAGGGGGGTTTACCCCAGTAGAAAGTTTTTTTCAGTTATGACAGTCGGTCAAGTAGGTTGATCTCACCTACTTTCATAAGGTCTCTAGGCATGGAGGATTGTACTCCCAATGCCAAATCCTTCATTTAATCAACACTTTTAATTAACAGAGGCTTCAATAAGCCCCACATTTTAGGCAATTTTTGCCACCTCTTCAATACATTTTCCCTCTAGACTCAAGTATCCATTAAAACAAGTTTATGCCATTTGCATCCAAGTTTTATTATTAATTCCCCTTGGCATAATCCCACTTTTGTAGGACTGGCTATCATTTCCGAAAATAAATAATAGTCTTCTTCTGCCACAGTCTAGAATGATTCAATCTCGTTGGTTAAAATCCCATCTGAATTTTAATCTGGATCCTTCTCCTCAAGGAACTTATGTAGATAATTTCCATATGACAGTAATACTCTCAACGGGATCATTTTATCCTTGGAAAACTAGTCTTATGACTATTCCCCTGACCATCTAGGCCTACATTTGAATCATGCTCTCCTAGATAAGGTAGGGATGGGTGCCCTCTCCCTTAAAGTTTTCTAAGAAAGAAAAATAATCACTTGACTCTTTCATGAGCCCAAGTAAGCCAAGTGTTATTTCCCACTTTGATACCAATTTGTAACACACCCAACCCCTTAAGTACCCTTTATAGGGATGGGGCATCAAAAATTTTCCTTCCTTAATTATCTCAAATCCCCTTTTCGAGATCTCCATCATATTTTTCTCATCAAGAGTTATCTAACAACTGTTACCCTATTGAATTTGAGCTCCGGATTGGGAGCTACACCCTTCCAAAGATCTGTAGGATTTATTGGTCAAGCGTCACATGGGTCCATCTCATTTGTACCATCCCAAGTTCCTCAAAGTCCCGGAGCTCCCTAGCGCTCCCACATATATGGTGGAAATTCGTCCACCATTGAATCCAACGACGAAACTTCATCTTCATTTAACACATAGGCTTAGGGGAAATTCAAAATTTGGTGTTGAATGCCCCTTTTTATTTCTATTCGCATATCCTCTGGAGTCCCGAAGCCCTAGAATCCTACCACTTAGCTCCAACCTTCAGCCCCTTTGTCTTATTCAATAACCCCACACCAAAGCTATGGAGTCCTAAATTCCTGGACTCTCGAAGGGTCCACACTTACACGTGAAAATGATTTAAACGCATGGGCATGTGCCAAGGGGGATGACACATGGCCCCATCAATGGGTGACATGTGTCACGTTCTAATGGGAACAAAGGGTTTGTGAAAAGAATGAATTGGGGTGACACATGGCACGTCGACTGTGGGTCCACATCACCTTGGGTGTCATTAGCATGCCATGTCACTTCATACTAACAACCTTCCAACACCCATTATATCCCATGATCGATATGTGTCCACGTAGATCCACAGATCTATGGTCTTCATTACTTCACAACTTCAACGTTCGGGGGATTAGTTGTGTAACCTCCTTTTTACTCCGAGAGTGGTCAGTGTCGGTCTGACCACAATCTAGATCCAACATCCAGGAAAGGTCCCAAAGCATCCTCGGATCTACAGCTCTCGTCACTTCGCGACTTCAGCATTCGGGGGTTCTACCCACTCCACACTTCCTTTCTCCTGGAGTAGGACTTCATCAAAGTGTTATACGCAATTCCTTCCACTGGTTGATTGGATGATTGAGATGGGTTCTCAATGGACTCCCCAGATCAATGACTAACAATGCTAGCTCCAGGGTCCCTAGGTTTAAATGTTAGGATACTCCTAGAGGGACACCTGTCAACCTGAAACACACTAGAAAGATGCAAGGAATATGCCTCAGGTCACCGAAATCTCTTTACCATGCCACAAGATCGCCACACATGGAAACACTATTTCTCCACATGTGGACCCGCACATTCTCTCAACATGATACACATGTCCCCATGATCAAACAACCAAGAAGGGTCCTGAAGGATCCTTATATCGATGGCCCATGGTGCTTCTTCGAGCTCCCGTCTTCGAATCTTTCCACGCCTTGAACCACAGTTCCTTCCAGAGTTCTGAACTATGAACATGTGAAGGACTTTGATCAACATTCCACGTGTCATCTACAATGGGTTGTCAAGATCTACACCATCCTTCATGCCTTTGGGAGTTCTCAACCCAAAGTGAAACACACCTCAGATATTCTAGAGCACTGAACTCTGAACCACGTGCGTTCTGTCTCCATGTGCACCTAGCACCAACGACCATTATTTTCTCTGGCCTGTGGAGCTTTGAGAAAATTTCACACTCTTGTGATTTCACTGGATAACTAGACTTCCGAATAACTATTGATATACGGACATGCGTCCCTCTACTACCAACAAACCATATTAACTTCACGACTCTGTCATTCGGGGGTTTTGGTATTATAACACTTATGTTCTCCCAAAGTGGTTGACACTGGATTGACCATGGCATAGATCCAACAGTTAGGGGGAGGATCCTCAACATTCTCATATCTACAGCTCATGTTACTTCGTGATCGATAAATGGATCATGGTTTAACATGGGGACGAATCCCATGATAACGGATAAATGACTGCTAACTCTCGGTCAACCATCCATTTACAGGTCTGATAGGTCACCTTTGGAACATTTAGGACATTGCAATGTTCATCCACCATGGAGATCTGGAATCCAGGCATCCCGAATAACTTAGCTCCTTTTTGGGTATGATCCAACAACCCAAATCTATCCTGGCATCCAGATCAACGATTGTTGTGGATCCTTCTATACTTCACAGTTCCACTTCCCTTCAACAAGGGATTCAACCCATGGTCAAATAAATCACAGTTTATTTTCTTCAACTTGATCCACAATAGGGGCTGAAGTATTTATGTGTACAAATCATGTTCAAACCATATAGTTCCTTACTTTCTTAAATACACAATCAAGCAAAATAAAGGAACACAGTCCAATCATCAAACAAGCATGCACATCCCTGAAACATTCACAAAATATCCTACCTTAATTTACAGTTACAGTTCAATTTCACAGGGTACAAAAATACTTATCTATTACAAGTGACAACCATCCAATTGAATGTGGGTGTTCACCTTTCCACCCAACCATAGGCTCAAGGAATTCATTCTTAGTGGTCTGGCCACCCCCGTGCCAAGCCATTATATCACTTGCGAACTTTTTCAATTTCTCAGAGATCCTTTCTTTGTCTTAGCCTCAATGGGGTTTATTAGATTCTCCCTCAGCATCAAGCTCGCGGCCTTCTACTTAGGTCATGTTTTTTGAAAACTCTCAGAGATTCTTTCTCTTGTTATCTCTAGTAACCAAATTTGCTTAATATTTTTTTTCTTCTTTCAAGCTGGAGGGACTCACCTTCTCTCTTATTTATGAATGGTATATATCCCCTATTCTCTTCCACTCCCTCTCCTTTTTCCCCAAGGGAGGTTTTGGACATGTCTTGTTCCTTCTGTCAAAAGGAACTAAGGTCAATATGGGCCTGCAGGAAACTGTGTTCTATGGTACTTCGAGGGGATAGTTTTTTGTCTCCCCAACCAAACCCTCCATGCTTCCATTTATTGGGGCAGTTGGTTTTTCAACCACCAGTCCTTTTCTCATTAACTGATTTCTCCTTGGGATTAGAATGAGGCATATTATTTTAACAAAGAGAATTTGGGGTCCTTTTTACATAATGAACCCTCTCTACAGTTTCCTTGCTCTTTCCTCTAGTGATATCATGGCCAGTACTTCAAGGCTTCATCACCACAATAATTTATTGTCAATATAAACAACAATACATTTATATTTTTTACATGCCATAGCATGGTGATCATTGATCTGAAATGATCTTTTAAAGACTTGGTTAATTTTTAAGCATGAGTTCAATTACCATTTAGGAATTGTTGAAAGAAGAAGAAATTAATGAGATATTATAGCAGCCATTTGATAAATGAAGATCATAATGGAAGCACAAATAACAACAAAGTTGTTAACAGATTTTGGCAAGATTGCCTACGTCTCCAGGCCTTTGTCTTAGTGGGTGAGGCTTTCTTATTTCTCTTCAATGCTTCAAAAGTACATAAGAAAATTGTCAAAAGGATTAAAAAATAGTATTTATGTTTTCTTCTTGACCTCAGGAATCCAACACAACTGACATCACTGAAAACAGTTGAGCATAGCTCCCAGAATTGGCCCGCAAAGTTCCCCTCCTCAACGGCTTACCTGCATAAAAATGGATTTGGCTTTCAAATTCCTCAACATTTATCTTGTTCTAAACCTCACTAATGCTTCTAAGAACCCCTGGTTTATATATATTTGGATTTGGTATCAACCTCCCAACTTCCTCCCAATATTTGGCCTCAAATCAGGCTCCATATCCCCCAATATTGGCTAAAATCCATTAAAAATTGGCTAAATCAGCATAAATAATCATAATATAAGGTAAAAAACCAAAAAATTGGCATAATACAGGGCGCAACCCCCTTCTCCTCTAATCTCCTGGTCATATGGAGTGTCATATGGCCAATCTCTGGGCTAACACCTATCTACGCCCCTTTTCGCATGGCCCCTTGGTCGTATGTATGGCCATGTGGCCAAGCCCTTACCTCTCGTACCCCAACTGTTGGCTTATACCTAGGTTCATAGCCCATGATCGGTCATGGCTAGCCCCCTGTTGATCAGGGCTTACCCCTAACAATGCGCCTCATACAACTCTTATATTAATTGTGCCATATCACTAACAAGCAACACATATGGCGCAGTCGGTTAGCCCATGTAGTTTAGTTTGTTGGAGACCGTGGAGGTTGGAGGTTTGAAACTTACAGGTAACAAAAAAATTTGACCCATCCAACATTGGATAAATCTGGGGTGCCATGTGGTGCCCTCTGATTGGGTCACATGTCACCCCTTGATTCATCTATACCATACAATCATCATACAGTCAGCGCACATTCAGCATGCATAATCATCTCCCACATCAACTTCCATGTCACCGTCATACAAATCAGTCACCTATCCATTCATCTGCCACATCAGCATTCATATAGTTAAGTCGCCCTGCCATGCCTGCTTTTGTATATCGTAGTCACCCTGCCACATCAACATCCATACAACCCAGTCACCCTACCACATCAACATCCATACAACCCAGTCACACTGCCATGTTAGCTTTCATATAACCATCTATCGTCCGCACTGCCACGTGTCAACCTGTCATTGGCCCACATCATGTACAGATTTCCATGTGTCATCCACACAATGCCACATGTCAAATCCGTACTAGTCCAACTTAGCCCGAAAACACCAAATTCAAGTGGCACATGTCACCTCCTGGTGATGCCACATCAACATGATGACATCATCATGATGCCATGTTGGTGTCACCTGTCGTACTGTTGATGTCAGTAGTACAACCTCTTGACTTTGATGAGTTTGACTTTTTGCCTGTTTGAGAAATCGGTTAGAACGCGATATCTTTCGCATATGATGTCCATTTGAAAAAAACATTATATGGTCGGAATTAGCGCGATGAGATGGATGCAATGGCGCTGGTTTCTTCTGATTCCAAGAACTTTGATTTTTAGGCCTTCCTAGATCCATTTTGGATCATGCCTCCCCACTAAGACCTTTTGGTCCTCCAAAAGGGTATTAATCAGTCATCAAGTGCAGGATAGGCCACCCCACTTGTTCTGTGTCTTTAAACTATGTCATGTGAACTTGTCTCATCAAGCTCAATTTCAAAACAACCATGAAAAATGACAACGTATTGTTAGTCACTTGTACTCTTTAACATCTTACTGAAGCCACTACCATCCATGTTTAAAACATTAGCAGTGATAACATCAAAAATATGACTGCAAATGAGATAATATGTTTGAAGTACTTGCACGACATTAGCTTATCTTGAAGAAAAGTATGATTGAACTTCCATTCTACAACCATCTCATGTTCATGCTTAAGATCAATTTCTTTACTTGGCACAATTATAGGTGTGTTTCTTGCATAATTTGCCTTCCTTAATTTTTCCATTGTTTGAAGAGACTGATTTTCTTTTAAGTGATGAGCATGTACAACATATTCATTGCCTTCTTTATTTAAGTGATATTGATTATGTTTCCTATAGAAGAATGTTTTGTGATCATACAAATAAGGACTTCCTAACACCATTCCAAATTCATTGAGTGGCACCACATCACACATTACCTCATCCACAAACTTTGATGATATTGCAAACTTTAAAGTGCATTGCTTTGTTATGTGCAATTTATGATCGTTGCTTATCCATTTAAGTGAGTAAGGTTTATGATGCATCTTAGTGTTTAATCTCAATTTTTTAACCACTTCCTCTGAAATCAAGTTAGATTGAGATCCATTATCTATCAATGTATCGATCTTGGTATGTTTCATTTTCACCCTTATGTGAAACAACTTACTTCCAGAATCATATCCATCAACAATTTTACCTGTCAAACCAAATTTTGTGATTTTAGTCTCATCACCTTAATCATATCCCAAGTTTGTTGGTCATGTTTCTGCTGCAATTGTTTGCCTCCCTTTCCTTTCTTTGAACCATTTCGGTCTCTTCTCGGAATGAAATTTCTAACAATGGTCATCATGTCCTTATTTCATGCAATGATTGAAAGAGAGATTCTCTTCCTTTCTTTTCATTGAATTTTCTTTCTTTCCATTCCCCTTCCTTTTGTCCTCTTTCCTTGAAGACGATTCCCCTGATACACCAACTCTTGTTTTCCCTGCTTCAATGTATGTTGCTTGAATATAAATCTCATCAATTTCAGTAGGTCCAAACATAAATACAATGTTAGGAATATGTGCAGGTAAACCTCCTATATACTTCATAAGATTTTCTTGGGTATGTAATGGAATGTTTAACATTAATGCCATCTTACGAAATTTGTATGTGTATTCTTGCATTGTTTTTCACTTTCTTAGTTTAAGACCTTGCCATTTAATTAAAGCCTTTTATTTATAACCAAAAGGATAAAATTGCTCTCTAAGTGCAAAAAACAATCTTTCCATGATGGAAATACATTACCAACTTGGTGTGTGCCATTTTGTAACTTACTCTGCCACCGTATGAGTGTTGTGCCTGCCAGACAAAGCGATGCCAACTTGATTTTAGTTTCCTCATCTTTGATTTGTTGCACACTGCAATAAACTTCTATATGCCTGACCCAGTTATCAAGCCTCTCAACATTGACTTCACCATCATGCATGGGCAATTCAAATTTCACATCAAGCTTAAGTAAAGGCATGTCATGTTTATGTTTATGGGAATGTTTTCTTGCAGTGGATTTGCAACTTGTACTTGAGGAAGAAGAAGTTGATGGAGAAGATGGAGGTGAAGGAGGAGGTTTAGGAGGATCCTCTCCTTCTTCACTTTTGCCTTGTTTTGAAGATTCCCCTTTGAAAGGCCTCTTCTATTCCAATTAATCCTCATATAATACCTTTACCATCTAAGACATGGAGAATAAAGTATTTTGCAACTCGATCTCATTCTGAGACATGCCTTCTTCTGATGCCATCTCCTCACTTTGAGAAGTCCTCTTTCTCGACCCAATCTGAGGATCCCCTTATACAAGCTCACCTTCACCACGACTCAACTTTTCCCTAGTAATCATGCAAACTCAAAAAGCAATCGTCGACCTGCTCTGATACCACTTGATCCAAAATGATCTTTTAAAGACTTGCCTAAGTTTTAAGCATGAGTTCATTTATCATTTAGGAATTGATGAAAGAAGAAGACATTAATGAGATATTATAGCAGACATAATAAGAAATGTATATCATAATGTAAGCACAAAGAACATCAATCCATAACAAAGTTGTTAACGGAGTTCGGAAAGATTGCCTACGTCTCTGGGCCTTTGTTTTAGTGGGTGAGGCTTTCTTATTTCTCTTCAATGTTGTTGGCCCTTGACCAAGTTTTGAGGAACACTTGGTCATATTTGACCATTTTTGGACTTCGACAGTCTGTCAAAGATGGAGCGCCAGGCGAAGCAAAGATCACGGGATCTCGGCCCACTTTTGGGACCCTTTTTAGGTTTTTGGGTTAATGTAATGGGAAAGGGATGTCAGCCCATGGGTTTACCCATGTATTAGGCCTATTTTGTAAAGTATAAGTAGCTAAGAAATGTAAGAGAGAGGGAGGAGATAGGATAAGTGCTATTAAAGGCTTTGTGTATATTATGTGACCGACTTGCAAAGCTGAGTGCAAGTGTTGTAAGTGTTGATTGCATGGATTCTAAGAAGGCTTTGTGCTAGATCTACCTGGGGAAGGAGGATCTGGCGAGGTGCATGCATATCTCATGTCCTATGCGGAGTACAAGTGTGATCTCTGTGTTGTAACCTAATTGACCAAATCTAATAAATAAGAAGAAGACTTTGTGGACATAGCCCCAGGATGGTGGTGAACCACGGTAACTCTGTGTGTTATGCTTGGTGCTTTGACCTAATGTGTTGGTTTCTTTCCATGTGTTATGCTTTGATATGATTATTCTATGTGCTTTTCTATGATACTCTTAGATAGATCCACTTTTCTTTGTGCTTCTTAGATGTATGGGTGTAGATATGACATATATGAAAGTGTTGAGTTCTAAACCTATTTTGTTGTTGCTAAGTGATAACTTAACCTAGATCCAAGTAAATGTTGTGGTTCTTTGTGCCATCTGTGGAGTGCCTTGAGGGTTAAATACTGATGAACGATATTTGATAAAGTACTTTCTAAGAGTAGGAATCACAAATATGTGTCCCAGCTAAGGTTGCAGACACCTGAGTCTTGCAACCACCATTGCCTCTACCTCGAGTGAGACTTCATCTACTTCGCAGGTGTTGCCGAAAGGGTCGGTAGTTAGTGTTTTGTTGGTGCGTTGTTGAAGCGTTGAACCCTGGGTCTTCCCCTGTGCCAACAAATGGTTCTGTTGTCGGGACCTGAAACTGTGATTGTTGGGAACTGAGGAAGAAGAAACTTTGTGCAAAAGGAAGCTCTGTGCGTAGATATGTCACCCTAGTGCGCAAATTTTTAATCGACCTGTGAAGCTTTGTGCCAGGAATAAGGTCAGATGTGAAGAAAGGAAGATCAGATCCGAAGAAACGAAGAGAGATTTGAACGCTCTATGCTCTAAGAAAAGTAAAAGTGGAAATTTTTGAAAGAAAGAAGTCAAATCTGCAAAAAAGAGGTAAGATTTGTAAGCTTTGTGCTCTAATAAAGGTAAGAATAGTCAAAATTTCTTAGATATGGAAGATTTGTGCTCTATAGAAGTAAGATAAGTGAAATTTTTTATTTCTAAAGCATGGATCTAGGTATGTTTGATAGATTTTTTCCTAGCTTAAAAACTAGGGTGTTAATAAATGAAAGGAAGTTTGATATGAATAGATCTGATAAATATAATAATAGATATGTTATACCTATGTATCGAAAGAATGTATGGACTAACAAGTGGATGCAGGGTCCTAGAAAGAAATTTTTGCAGGCTAGCCACTATGATCCTAGTGCGTAGTACAAGAAAAGTTGGGGATCATTGAAGAGAAAGAGAGGATTAACTCTTTGTTACAGTTGCAGAAGACTAGGACATCTTGCTAAAGAATGCCCTAGGAGAAAACCTAGTTGTCTCTGTTGCAATGCTTTGGAACACGACGTATTAGATTGCCCTAGAATGATCGCTAAGTTGGAAAGGATGAATCTGAATCAAGAAGACCAAAAGGTAGATCTAGAAAAGGTAGAAACCCAACAAGAATCAGAGAAAATATTAATATAGATAAAAGAAACCCTGAAGGAACATAAAGATGTCTGATTACTAGATATCTTCAAAGAAAAGGAGCAAGTCGAAGCAAGAATAGGGGACTTTGACATTGACTCTATTATTGATGAAGAAACACAAGTGAACATTATTCCAGAAAGAACTTGGGAAGTTATAGGAAAGCCTGCCTTGATCCCTTCCCTAGGAGGAACAAGTTTATTCAGAGGAAATCTAGTAAACCTATGTGGAAGGCTCGCCCAGATACCTATGACTATCAATGGAACTTCGACAGAAGAAGAATTTGAAATTATTAAATTTATTGAAGACAGCGCCCCGTTTACCATGCTCATAGGAAAACCTTGGATTGATAGAGAACAAGCCAGACGAAAAGAGGAAGAAGAAGTTTTGGAACAGAAGAAGCAAGAATTAAAAGACTTTATGACTAGAAGGGTCGCGCACTTGATTGAAGAACAGAAGAGTCGATCACAGATATATAATACTAGAAAACCTGATGTCGAGGCTAAGATAACACTAGAGGATCCATAGAAGATTGAGTTACCTATTTTCGATACAGAAGAAGTATTACCCAGAAACCCTAGGAAAGAATTTCAACAGCGAGAAGCAACTAAGACCACAGAAGGTAAGCATCAGAATGGTAAAAGCATTACTAAGATGAAGCTCACTGGGAAGAAGGCTAGAAAGTTAAGAAAGAAAAGGGATAATGTTGTAAGGTTACAAGAGGTTCTAGAGGATACTTCGCAGAAAGAAAAATTTCATAATTTGAGCTTCGCCGAGATATCAGAACAACGACATAGAGTACTTCACCATGACGAAGCAATATAGTCATTGGGGTCGATATATCCGTTCGAATTCCGGTCCGAACAGGAAAGAAAGAAATAAAGGTTCATCATCCAACCGTTGAAAAACGCCATAACAGGTCGAACAGGAGTTAATGAAGGATCATACCCGTTGCAAGCAGATCGTTGCTAAAGTTTCCCTATGTAGTCCATCGCGCCATGCACCAAGAATATTTTTTTCTAAGTGAGAATTTGAGCACGAAACCTAAGATTAATTCACCCTGAGATCATTTCCTTGTCCCATATTATTCATTGTAGTCCCTTAATTCTTTTCACACCTGATCTAGCTAACCCAAGCTTGTATGTCGGACGAGCTCAGCGCTGCTCAGAAAGAAGTTGAAGAAGTTTTAATTCACTTAATAACTAAGAGAGTCATGTCTTAGCAAGGAGTGTCTACAAGTGTACAGGCATCATCCTCGGGAGAATTTCTAGCTTCCCCCTCCACTGCTCGAGAAAGACCTTCCCGACCAACTTCGGAAAGACAATCTAAGCTCGGAAATGACTTCTCCATTGTGAAGATGATCCCAAGTATATTTCCTAGATATATCCCACCACTAAGTGGCACAGTGAATCGAGACACTGTACCCAGAGACTTCGACTATGCTTTGGTCACTGCGTACCTCCCGAAAGGGGTGCGTGCAGCTCATGCTGACCAGGATAAGCTCACAGCGCTAAAATTTAGTGATTTTAACCTTGGAGATCGCAAAGTTTACAGTATGCTAGCCCCTCACAAGTACTTAACCATCACAAAAGAGAGGAACTCGAAGATTGTCCCTCAACAATGGACCCATAACCTCACATAGTCAACCCTCCTCAATGTAATGAAGATTCATCATTTTGGGTGGCATCAGGGAGTGAATGCATGCATCATATTGTTGTTGTACTGCTACCATGGAGGATACTTATGGTTGGATCGCCACATCATGGTGGATCCGATTCTGATCAATCAGATCACAAGGATAAGCATGCAGGGCCCTGACCTGTAGGAGTTTTACCCTGGAAAGACTGTAGATCACGCTCTCGCACATCAAATAAAAGACACATATGGGGATGTAGAGAAGGGCACATGAGGCTACAAGGTAGCCTCCATAGAGAATGCACCAGTGCGCCTCGGTTTCCAGATGATCGTAGGGAATTTAGTCTGCAAGAACAAACCCACACAGGTGATTGGATTTGTATTTGACCTCACAGGGAAGTGCGCGGAGGGACTACAAATGAACTGGGTGAAGTACCTTGTGAATCAGCTCGAGCTTGACTGCAGAGAAGCATAATACCAAGGGTATGAGTTCCACTTTAGTCGGTTTCTCATACTCATCACTTTCATCACCTGGGATCTACCAGAAGGTGCCACTTTTCTGGAGATCAAACCCTTTGAACCACTAGCCATGAATTTATGTACGTTGTGGTACTCCAGCGACATGAACAAGCAGTGGCAGTCCAATGCCATCTTCCACACTTATTACAACCAATTAAAGAATGCAATCTAGTCTACACCGCGCCTTACACCAAACACACTTCATAGGTTTAGACCTTTGATCAAATTTAGCATGGACCGCCACTTCACCTATATCATAGCACGCGTGGATGAGCACAAACAACAACTCCAATCATACTACAAGTTAACAGAAGAATACTTGGAGCAGATTACTAAGGAATCGTCGGCAGACCCCGCAGAAATATATGACGTGGAAAGCCCTGAATCTACACTAGATACACCTGGACCGAGCAAGACTAAGAAGGATGATGAAGTTCAAGATATCCATAGTACATCCACGAAGACTACTTTGATCTCACCTGCGCAGGGAGGTGATGGTGAAGAACTAGGTGGCACAGAGGTTGAGAAAAAAGAAGGCAAGGTTACTCCACCTAGAGAGGAGGAGGAGTCCTCTAAGAAAAGGAAGGTCACCCCACCAAATCCCTCATCCCAGAAGAAAACTAAGGCCACCCGGACTATGTTTAAGACTACTCTCACACAGGACGACTTCAACTTCTTGATCGCTGCACTGAATGATGCCTCACTAGAGATCGCAGAAAGGCAAGAAGCAAAGAAGGAGGAGATATTCAACCGACGCAAGGGTGAACTTCAAGAAGTGCAGAAGGCACTCCAGTCCAATCAATCCATTTCTACTATTCCCTTGACGATGGGAACAACAGGAACAAGCGATGAGCCCACTCAACTACACAAAATCACCGAGAAAGTCAAAGCTCGCCTTCGATAAACTCAAGAAGACACAGCGCAAGCCACCCAGGCTTTGGCACAGGTATAGAGCGCACTTATAGTATAAAAAAGGAAGGTAGAATAGGAACAACTTGCCTTACAAGCGAAGTGGGAGGAGGAGAAATCACAGTTACAGCAGAGCAAGGACCAATTACTAGCAGAGAAACTTGACGTCCAGGAATGAGTTCACAAAGCACTTCACTCTATGACAGTCATTGAAGTGAAGATTGAAGAACGTGTCCCATAGCAGGTGACACAACTTGAAGAAGTAATCTAGCAACTTCATAAGTGCATCACAGATCTTGAGCTTCGTACCATGCCCGAGACTCCCCAAGAAGTCAGATATCTAAGGGAGGCAACTACCCATAGCGCAGTTGATAGGTTAAAAACCTTGGCTTTGAAATGTAAGTAGTTGAGTGCTAGAAGCGCCCAGACTTATGAGAAATTCATAGAGAACCCAGAATTGCAGACATTAGAGGCGCAGCTCCAAGAAGCAAAGAAGCATGCATATACACTACAGGTGCAACTGAAGGCCTTGACCCCAGTCGAAAGAATGAAGTGATTTCCAGAACAACGCACCGCCCAATAACAAGTACACATGTTGCAAAGTAAAGTGATGGAAGTTTCTCAACGACTTCAACCCCTCCAAGAGAAAGCATGCCAACTATTCACTGAAGTTGAGAGCTAGGCAGTCGAGCTTGAACAGGTTGTCATCACCGCATAACAACACATGGAAGGACCAGTAAATGACACAGTGATCCAGGAGTTCACTAAGAAAGAGGTTGTCGTACTGTAGCAGGTCGAAGTAGCTCGGCCAAAGCTCGAGACATTCGAAGTGGAGTTGATCAGACCATAATGACTCGAGACGAGTCATAGGTGAGTGTAGGGGGCATGTTGGCCCTTGACCAAATTTTGAGGAACACTTGGTCATATTTGATCGTTTTTGGACTTCGACAGTTTGTCAAAGATGGAGCGCCAGGTGAAGCAGAGATCATAGGATCTCAGCCCACTTTTGGGACCCTTTTTAGGGTTTTGGGTTAATGTAATGAGAAAGGGATGTTGGCCCATGGGTTTACCCATGTTTTAGGCCTATTTTGTAAAGTATAAGTAGCTAAGAAATATAAGAGAGAGGGAGAAGATAAGCTAAGTGCTAGTAAAGGCTTTGTGTATATTATGTGACCAACTTGCAGATATGAGTGAAAGTGTTGTAAGTGTTGAGTGCACAGATTGTAAGAAGGCTCTGTGCTAGATCTACCCGGGGAAGGAGGATCTGTTGAGGTGCGCACAGATCTCCTGTCCTATGCGGAGTACAAGTGTGAGCTCTGTGTTGTAACCTGATTGACCAAATCTAATAAATAAGAAGAAGACTTTGTGGACATAGCCCCGGGATGGTGGTGAACCATGGTAACTCTGTGTGTTATGCTTGGTGCTTTGACCTAATGTGTTGGTTTATTTCCATGTGTTATTCTTTGATATGATTATTCTATGTGATTTTCTATGATACTATCAGATAGACGACATATTTTGTTCATACATAGATTAATGCATATTTTGTTCATAAATAGACGACATATTTTGTTCATACATAGATTAATGCAGAAATAAAAATAAAAGTATACATGCATTACTCACAGGCAGAACCCATAATATAACATCATATACATGAAATATTCATCAATTATAACACATGTACATATACACAACATGTAAATGAACATAGGAATGGGTACTTATCTTTCAATTGAAGTACACCAACTGCGTGTAGACCTTCCATGAACCTCCAAGCCATAAACCACACTGCTCATAATTCTCAGCAGTGGGTCACCCCCGAGCTGGGACTAAACTCCACCGAGCAAGAGAATTCTAGGCTTGTAAAGGACAACTAAGAATTCACATAGAACAACAGGAAGGATATTTTATCCCATGAGCCACTTACGCCCACAACCCACAGAATCTCATTCCCCACATGCCTGCTCCACCCCAGGAGGGTACACCTTCACTAATACAAGTCCATCAACTACTACACCTTATTTACCTTTGGAATCAACAACAGGTTGGACTGGAAGTCTCAGAGTACTGTAGCTGCTACGAGACTCCTTCCAGGAGAAATCACTTCCCAGTAAACTCTCTCATCTGGGAGATTTTCTCACAGGCCTAACAACCTGCTTCTTCAATTCGGTCCTAAGAAATATATCAACAACATTCATCTAACACACGGGTGATGACAGTAACAAAAAATGGGTATGGACATCGGAAGTGGAAAAAAACCAAGCTTAGCCAAAACTGCGTTGGCAACAACCGCCAATTGCTACAACACAACACGACTCAGGAAAAATACAAGTTCGTTGGGCTTTACAGGAAATACGCAGGACAACTCCAATGTTTGTAGGTTACACTGGCGCATCCATCTGTGGGGATTGTGGCAGACTTCTAGGGTGACTAACCCCATGGGAGTGTAGACCGAACGGTGAAATATCATGATCGTCCCTCGAATCGTGAGACTTGTGAATGAGATCCCCGAAAACAATATGAATTTCCCACTTAAAACTACATGTGCCCAGGTTGACACATGTCTCCCTGAAGCTGCATGAGCTCCACTTAACACTCATCCCCCTTTCCCCTAGGAACTTAGGACAACACAGATTATGTCAAACCTTAGCCTTTAGGAAATAATAATATAATATTATTCCTTTAGAGGTAATCCCTCTAGCTTAACCCCTATTCCTAGACCCTTAGCCCCTTCCCCACCTAGTGGAGCTTAGTCCCCCATAACTCTCTCTTTGTGGAGGGTCTACATGCAGTGATGTATAATTTTTATTAATAATTTTTCATAATTACATATACAAAACAAGATCTTGGCCTTAGCATCCTATGCTCTCTAGCCTAATCATCACATAAGCCTCCTAGCATATTATAACTCAGCTCACCATCCTAACAAACATGTTTACAATTCATAATTACAACTGGGGATCTACCAAGGGATATTACAATCCCCTCCCCTTATTTTTGCACTATCCTCAGTGCAACTTGTTTATACATATATAATTCAAAAATTCTTCAAAAAGATCCAATCTTTAGCTATTGGAAGCCTATTATCCACCCAGTGCTCTACTTTCAAGCACCAATTCTAGTGTTCATACTGTAGCTGAAAATCAATTGCTCTATTTCATAGAGTTGCTTTAGGAAAGCATTTAGCTCATTGTTCCTTGTTACATGCTTCAATTAAAACTCATTGAAAGTACTGAATGGATGTAGATCCACGACGTTCCACCCAGCCTTAGATCTCACTATTGATAAAATCTTAGCAGGGCTATGGCTCCATAGACATAAACATTATGCTCCCACACCTATTCATTCGGAAGCAACAGTAGAACATATATATATATATATATATATATATATATATACAGGCAATTCTAATAACATTATAACCTGTATACAAGATACAAAACATACAATGAATAGAGAATTGATACTTATCTTTTGACTGAGAAGACCTTCCACCCCTGAGCAGGGCTATGACTCCATCGAGGAAATGGATTCCCAAGATAGCCACAGTCCACAATCCATATCAATATGGTCTAGGCCAAGATACCAAACCTCATCATCACTCCAACCAAGGGTCTCTCATTCCCCACATGCATGTCCCACCCCAAGAGTGTACACCTTCTCTGTCACACAGTCCATCGACTGCTACACCTCACTTTCCTTGGGATTCAGCAACAGGCTGGACCAGAAATCTCAGAGAACCATGGCTCTAGGAGTTCCAACTTTCCTCAGAGATTTCCATTCAGCATCTTCCCCGAGCTACTCTTTGTAGTCAACATTCTAACTTTAATCAACATCATCTAATCTGCATCACCCACATGAATTTATCATGAGAGAACATAAAAGAATTCATTTAGGAACTCAAACTTAGTTCAAAAGGGAATTAAAATTTTCCCCAAAACATGAAATTCTATTTCATAATTCTTCTTGGTTGTTTCCATATTAGGATTGCAACCTTCCTTGTGGTTTTCCACAAGCACCAAACTACATACCATTTTCCTACAAGGCTTCAACTTTCATACTACCAACAAATTGTCAATATTTCCTGTACATCAGAATTCAATTGCAATATGTATAGAACCATATGCAGTGAACTTAGAATTGCCTACATCTAGCAATTCAATCATAATTACCAAACAATTTAATAAAATAGAATGACTCATCATTCTATGCATATGCATGTTCTTAATTAATATCTGTAAGTTCATTACTTCTTTTTCTGAACATGATTTTTTTTTTTTGTAGTCAGTATTCATGTGACTATTGGACTTGCAACTTTCCTGTTGCAATGTCTAGCAACTCCTGAAATGTCCTTAGCTTCATGAGTTAACAACATTTCAGTTTTTAGTAACAATTATTTCCATGCAATAATATATATGCATGTACTTACAAAACACATTCGACCATTGCACTTAGTACACAATTATATCACTTACTATGCACGAGTGCAATTCTCAGTGCATACTTATTCAATGCACATTGCATTGAATTACATAATGCTCTTTATCTCAGTCATGTATCTCACCATCCATAAGTTGGAATTCTGGCCAATGTGTTGACACATTCTCCACACACTTCCTATTGTCTTCCCAATTAATTTTATGCCTTTTTTTTCGACCCGAGCACTACACCAAAAATATAATTCTATGGTGTTCATTAGTGTTAGAAAAAAGGTTGCAGTCCAAGCTTTATTTAAAGGTAGGAATATTTTAGTACCTATGTGGCTCATAACCTTTCCATATCCGTACCTTGATATATCCAACCATGTATTGGTCTCATACATGACTAGCTTATTGGCATTCATTCCTATAACAAGTTCTTATCTTTTAAATCTTTGGTTATCACCCCATAACCAAATTAACATGACATTATACTATGTCAGTGTGTGCATTCAGAAGCTAAAAATATTTGAATTAATACAAGCCTCCAGCCTTTACCACATCCAGTGGCATGCATTCGAATAATATAATCATGTGATTTTATAAAATAAATCTAGCTGAGGAAATTCTTACCTAAATTCCCTTCAGCAATTATGAAAAAAGAGTAATAAAAACTCATACCTGCATGACTTCCATTAATAAATTTGATGTTACATGTATGGATGATGGCAGTAGAAGGTTTCATGCTTCTTTTATCAAACCTAACCAACCTTCAAGTTTATGTTGCTTCCTTTCATATGTAGCAACATCATCAACAACACTTGCAACATGAAAGAATTCTTTTTATGCGTATGGTTGTTCAACCAACCCTAATTCAACTATTGCTACCACAATTTCAACAACTTCTTTCCCATGTGTAACCTTTCCTTGATGATCCCAGAAGTCTTCAATTCTTCCTGGATTCCTGAATCTTCTTGTGCTCTCATTGTAGTCACTGTACATGACTATTTTTGTCCTGAGCACTTTCTAGCCAAATCACTCTTGGCTTCCTTTGCATTTCTAGCCAATTACTAATGTTGACATTAACTTCAACTTTTATTTGTTTTCTAGATCCATCTATCCAAACTAGCTTCAAACTTGACTTACCTATCCAATCGCTAGCATATTGTAAGGATGCACATATGCCCCTTTTTCTAGTTGCATAGAATCAAATGAAACTCCTTATTTTACCTTACCATCATAGATTCAGGTGATGCACTCATGGCTCTATGTTACTTAAGATGGATCATTTTCAGGCACCATCTCCTCTGCATTCAAAACCATGCATAGAACCGTTTTCTTCTTCTTGCCTCCTTATTGATTTCTCTTTAGAAGTCACTTGACTTTTAAATTATTCTTGACTTGATATCTCCATGATCTTATGGAAATACCTTCACACCTTTGGAGTGTATAAACAATCCTCTACTATTCTAGCTTTCCTTCCTAGAGTGTTGACATGCATTCCTATTAGCTTGATATCTATTTCATGATTTCTTCTTCCATTATCTTAGGATGTTCATGGACTTGACTCCATCCATGAGTTTTTCCTTTTCTACTTTTCATACTTGCCACCACATATTATGTTGATATTAATTATCAGGGTAGGGTCTAAAACATAGTAATAATAGTGAATTGCACTTGAAATACTCAAACCCTACTTCCAAAATGAATAAGTTGCATTTAATTTCAAACACTTCCCATAAAACATGTAAATCTATTGTGGACAAATCTAATAAACTCTTTAATGTAGAAACACAACAAACATGAAGAAAATTTAGGGAAGAAACTCCACAATTCAGAAAACACAACAAAAAAATTAGGGGAAAATGAAGAGATTCGTACCTTTGATCCAAAGGGGGACCCAAAAATTCTTTTTTATACCCAAACACTTCCATGACAAGCATGTCCCCATAATCTCCAAACAACTCTCCAACACCAAAATCCCATAGGAAAAAATCGAAATGAGGCCAAGAAATATAGGTGCAGAAGGATGCAAAATTAGCCTTTTGATCCTTCACACACATCATTGATGTGACCTTATTGCATCCTTGATGCATGTTTCTATCATGTTCTTCACATGTGTATTTATTGCATCATTATGGCATCCTTCTTACCTCCAAGATGTTTAAATTTCTATCATTTCTTATTAGTTAATTAATTAATTAATTAAAAACCATGATTTAATAATCAACTAGCTAATTAGTTTTGTACATAAGTATTTCATTTAATCTATTAAACCCATAATCCCTCTCCCTTGATGTATAATCCCTAGCCCTTCTCCCCTAATGTATATCCCTAATGCTTATCCTTGATCCCCTATATCCTAACCCTTGAACCCTACCCCCTAACATATAACCATCAACTCTTATAACATGTAAGACCCTTTACCCTTATTGGCATATAACCCCCTAACATATAATCATTAACTCTTACAACATGTATAACCCTTTACCCCTATTGGTGTATAACCTCTATCCACTAACTATTGGCCAACGTCCCCTAATGTATAACCATATAACTTTCTCATAGTTTCTTCAATACCATTTCTAGGAGATCTTTTTTTTGTAAAGTTGGCTAATTTATCTATCAAGTATATACAAGAAAGAGTACAAACAAGACAAACTATCAATAATCCTCAAAAAGGATTACACCATAGTGTTCAAAAAATATGAGCATTTGTTTGGTACCATGTCTCTCCCCCCTATGGAATTTTTTATGAATTGTAGTCTAGAAAACAAAATTATATTCCTAGATATAGACATAGACCCTTGGGTGTCTAAAACAAAGTAATAATAGTGACTTGGAAAGAAAACAAATAGAAAGACCTAGGAATCATCCATGGGAATTGCAGTCCACATCAATTAGCATGATTGACTGGCCTCTCTCCTTTAGGCTAAGTTCCCTTCTTTGATGTTGTTTCTTGAACAACAACTTCTTCCTCCTCCTTTGTTTCCCTCTTTGCTCTCTTTTTTTCTTTCCCCACCTATTCTCTAGCTTCCTTAGTATCCCCATTGGTCAATTGTCCATGTTTCTTCATATATCAATGAATAATAAGTTAAGTTGTGGTCCAACCTACTCCCATATTTGTATTCAACCTACTCCCATTTCCCCATTGCAACTTCCAAGCCCTCTTTAGATATAGAATCCATTGTAATGTTGATTTTTCTATATACATGTTTGTAAGAGATTGAGGTGAACAATGCTTCCATTCTTTTTAATTGACTGAAAATGGGTGACAGTAAAAATATTTTCATCATGTATATGTCCTTCATCCAACTACGACTATTATTGAATCTCCCATTACCTGCACTTTTGAAATATTATGGTCTCTGGTACTTTTAAAAAGAAATTTTAGAGCCATCATCTTAACAATGTTATTTATACCAATTCCTAGACAAGCCTTATGTTTTATGAAATGAGTATCTAAAAGGTATAGTATGCCCCAAGCCTCACATAAAGGTAGTGAGCCTTGACTTGTTACATTGAAATATCCCTAAGAAACAATTTTATCAATAGGCACGTATTTGATGAGCCTTTGTTTTTTAACTTTAACTAGTTTCTTGATCCCTTCAAAGATTGAATGAATTTGAATAGCACACTAAAAATAAGGAATATATTTTTCACTAAAAAATATTGAGTTTCTTGAAACACTAATGCCCCAATCAGTGAAAAATGGCATTACTCTAAGAGGTTTGAATTCATTTTTTTCAAACCACCTTTTTTAACATTTTTCTACAATGTACCTCCACCAAATTGATAAAATATGCACAAGAACAACAATATGACAGAAAATGATCACTAGCCAACTGTCATTGTATTCACACCAATGCTACATATTTATAGTACAATGGGTGATTCCACCTCATAGAGATATTTTCTCTAGATCCTAAAATCATGCATGATGACTAGGCTAGGCAATCCCAACTAACACGCTTAGTCATCATTGAGGATAAATGACTTATTATCCTAAATGAATAATATAAATTATGGTGACAATATGATCCATCTTCCTTATTGATCTATCATCCTTGATCTCCTCATCCAACGGATTTCTTTCTTTTACTTTACTCCATCTTTTTTGCTCTTCTTCTCACTTCGACCCAGTATCAGTCACTGTGTCTTCCGCATAGTTCACATTCCATATTTTCTTCTTTACTCTTTGCTTAACTCCATACCCAAGGGCCAACAGGACCCCAACACTCACCTGTGACTCATCCTGAGGCACTACAGATCTAACCATTCTGATTTTCTTTGTCTTCAGGCTACGCGGAGCAGCCTGTGCTTTTTGCTCTTTCCTTCCCCACTATGTGCAGACTGTATTTCCTGTGTCTGGTACCCAGTTTCAACTACACCTGGTACCTAGATCCTTTTCCTTATGCTTTTAGTGAGAGCTGTGAGGTAGCTGGTTGTCATAGTAGAGTCTCAACCGACTCACATTCACCAAACCTTCCTTCCATTCTCCATTCAAGGTTTTTAACTATGCATCTCATCCTTCTGTGACATAGACAACCTCATATGGACCCAACCAATGTGTTATGAACTTTCCCGGATGCTTCATGAATTTGATGTCGTATATTAGTACCAGATCGCCTTGCTTAAATGCCTTCTTCCTGATGTGTCTTCCATGGTAGGCCTTTTCTCTTTCCTTTTGTACCTGCTGATGGAATCCTGCAATAAATTTGTCTTCTTCTAGTTCAACCAACTGTGCGAGCCTCTCTTAAACAATGCCAGTGTCATCCATATCTGTAAAGGTTGTGATTCTTAAGCTTGGGACCAAATATTCCATCGGGACAACTACTTCAAGGCCATAAACTAACTTAAAAAGGGTTTGCATTGTTAGCTTCTTGCAAGTGGTTCTATAGGCCCATAGTACTGCTGGTACTCTTAAATCCCACTCATCCCTATTCACACTGCAAATCTTCCTCAGCGTTGTCTCCAAGATCTTATTGAATGCTTCAACTACCCCATTCGCTTGCGGGTGGTAGGGTGTGCTCTTCTGATGATGGACTGAAAATTCCTCGGTCAATGATTCAATGGTATTATTAATAAAATCTATGCCTTGATCACTCATAAGGATTTTCGGGCATCCAAACCTGGTTATGATGTCATCAAATATGAATCATGCAGTTGTACTTGCACTACAATATCTAACCGCTCTTGCTTCGGCCCATTTGGTCAAGTACTTTTTCACTGTGATTATGTATCTGGCTCCTATGTGCTTTCCTAGTGGGTTTATAGGTCCCACGAAGTCAATGGCCCATTTGTCAAATGCTTGTAGGGTCAGTTGCAGTGTTAAAGGAATTTCATCTCTTCTGGACGGTTTGCCCACTCTTTGGCATACATCATAGGCTCTGTAATTGTCCTTAGAATCTATGTGTAAGGTAGGCCACCAGAGGCCAACTCTAAGAACCTTTTGTGTTGTTTCTTTTCCTGCATAGTGTCCTCCTACGATGTCTTCATGAGCTTCTACGAGGATCAATGGTCGCTTTGCCTCCATAACACACCTCCTCAATATCTCATCAGGTCCCATCTTGTATAGTTGTCTAGCTATAAGTGAAAAGTCTGCAACATGCACTACCAGATGTTTCTTCTAGGTGATTGTATATTCACTGGGTGCCATTCCTATTGACAAGAACTGGACTATCTCCGTAAAGTGATCATCAATATTTCTAATGGCCAGCAACTATGCATCTGGTAGTGTATCCTCCAAACTAGTAGCCTCTTCTCCATGTTCCAACCTCGACCAGTGGTCAGGGCCTTTGTTCATTCTTCCTGGCTTAACCACGATCTCAAAATCATATTCCTGAAATAAAAGAATCCATCTGCATATTCTCCCCCCCAACACTAGCTTGTTGACTAGGTATTTCAGCAAGGAATGATCAGTAAACATTTTAAAGTGTCCTCCCAACAAGTAGTGGCGAAAATTTTGCAGTGCATACACCATGGCTAACCCTTCTCTCTCAGTGGTGGTGTAATTAATCTCATTTATTGATAACTTCCTGCTAGCACAGGCTAACGGGTGGTCAATGTCTCCAGCTCTCGGTTGTTCTAACACAACTCCTAGTGCAATAGAAGATTCATTGACATGCACGTGAGATTCCTTGCTCCAATCTGGGAAAACTAGAATAGGCACAGTAACCATTTTCTGTTTCAGTGTGTCGAAGCTCTGGTGGCATTCTTCTGTCCAATGAAACTAACAACCTTTTTTCAAAATCTTCTCCATGGGTGTTGTGATCTGTGCATAGCATTTAATGAACTTCCTATAGTATCCAGTGTGTCCCAGTGTAGTACGCAGTTGTTTGAATGAAGTAGGAGGGGGCAGATCAACTATAATAGAAATCTTATATGGGTCTACCAACAGTCCCTGATTACACACAATATGACCTAACAACACTCCAAAGGGTGAAAAGAAGATGCACTTCTTCAGGTTCAAGGCAATCTGACACTTCCTACACTTATCCAACATTAGTCTTAAACATTCAATATGATTTTGTGATAAGCTAAAAACAGTCCAATCATCAAAATATGCTTCCAGAAATTTATGTAAAAACTCCTTGAACACTTCGACAACTACCCTGTAAAAATTGGTTGGGGCATTATTCAATCCAAACAACATCATTGTATACTGGTAGGATCCCCATTATGTTGCAAATGTGGTCTTATGGCGATCTTCCTTGGCAATCCAGATTTGATGGTATCCTGAAAATCCATCTGTAAAAGAATATACCTCTTGTCCTCCTACATTATCTAACACTTAGTCAGTGAATGGTGTAGGGAATGGGTCATGCAAACAAACATCCTTCATCTTCCTGAGATCTACACAGATCTTGATCTCTTCATTCTTTTTATCCTTCACCACGATAGGGCTAATCCATTATGACTCTTCAACATGTTCTATGATTCCTACCTCCAACATTCTGTCGAGTTCAATCTTCACTTTCTCCTTATATTTAGGGTTCAATATGTAGGGTATTTGTTTATCTGGCCTTGCATCTAGTTTCAAAGGGATCCTCATCTCTCCCATGGGCCCTTTAATGCCCTTCATATTAGTGAACTTGGTTGGAAATAATTCATGATATTCATGCAGTAACTCTGTGATCTTGTCAATAATGCTAGCATCCCAATAATCTCCAACATTTGCAAGCTTCAGTGTTTTCTCTGTTCCAATATTGACTTTTATTATTTTAATTGGTTGTCCAATGAAAGGTAGCTCAATTCTTGATCCTTTTATGTCTCTTTGGCCTTCTGTTTCGGCGATGTTCACCTTCCTAGGATCATCATCTTCGTCAGCATTGATATTGTAATAGCCTGGCAGTTTCTGGAGAGGCGCAGTCCATTCGTCCTCTTCTTGTTCCAAAGGGAGGCTAGGTGCCTCCTCAAATACTTTATGTCTTACAATCTGTAATGCTTGATCCATTGTAGGATATTGGCTTTCAAACAAAAAGGTAGTTACAAATTTTTGGGTCATACCTACCCAATCTACAGTGATGAGGCGTTGTTCTTCTTGAAGATACCAGTTGATAGGGGTTGTATCCAGTGTGTTAATGAATTTGTACACCCACTGCTCTTGAGGAATGTTGCTCCAGGATTCCTCACAACTTCTCACATGATCCTTCGAACAACTTCGACCTGTGTACCTAGCTACGCAGCCTTCTACTTGCTCTAAAAACCATGTTGTCATCAAAGTGCAACATTGTACCCAGTCTGTAATGTTGTTTTTGTGTGTCCCCCACCATCTTCATGGGGTTCCTTTCAAGGCCTCATCCATTGCCAACATTATTTTTTGTGTTGGTATGATTTCTTCAAAGTCCATCAAGAATGCTTCTAAATGATTCATACCATCGAAGGTGGGAAAGTTACTTACTGTTGTACCGATCCAGGGAACTTCTTAGGTTAATAAAACAAATCTCCTTGTATATACTTCATATATTTTGTTCTTCCATTTCTCCAGTGATTCTTCTAAATCTAATGAACATGCATTGTCACTTCGCCAGCTTAGGTTCCCATCCTCCATAGGATTAATGTAATCATGTTGTCTAGTTGTTAATTTGTATATGTTTTCTAGTTCATATGCATGGTCTTCTTCTCTGATGTATTTTTTGTATCTCTGACCTTCATCGGGATCCAAAGGTGCAATGACCCTAAGGCCATCTCCTTAAAACGCCATTCTTATTTTCTTTAAATAAACCACAGTGGAATTATTAAAATCCCAATCAATTCCTAACAACACAGGGTAAGGACAGTTATCATCAACTATCTCAATCACCTCAAAGTCTGAAAACGTCCTTATTCCATCGATGTCCACAAGGACATGTTCCAATATTCCAAATGGATTTACATCTTGTTGATTATCCATCCTAAGCCTAATAAGGGAATATATCAACTTAGGTTTTCCCATCAATGCCCAGGTCTACTTCGTCATGACATTGACCTCTGACCCTAAGTCGAGGAGCACATAGTCGATATCATACTCTCCAATTTGAGCATTCAGGTGTAGCCCCTTATTTGTCCTTCTCTTTTTAGAGACTTGGTTTACTACTCTATTCAGCAAGGCATCTATCTTTCCTAGCTCGTATTGTCTGATTAAATTTTGTAACTCTTGTACAGCACTTTCATCCTGAATCAACTTAATACAAGTATATAAGAATTCCATGATATTTCTTACCTCTTTTCCTTCTCCTGGAAGACAATATTGATTGAATGCCAAAGGCATTCCACATTCTCTTATTTCTAGTCGTGTCTTCGATGAAGAATCTTGGTCTCTCCCAAATTCTTTTCTTGCCTCCTCAAATATTTGTTTTTCTTTCTTTGCATCGAAAAAACATGTCTTCTCTGTAGCTTTCCTGACTCCTAATTATTTCATAGTCTTTCCTTGGGTCGCTCTATCTTCTCCTATAATAGCGCCTCCTCTAGTGATAATAGTGACTCTAGGGTCCTCTCCGCGAGGTTCAACGTATATCAGTTTCACTTGCGGGTTCTGTTGAGGTCCTCATCTCTCCTGAAGTTTGGCTAGTAGCATATGACATTCTTCAATAACATGTTCGAATGAACTGTAGTAGCTGCAAGTGGTACAAGGGTTCTGGAAGTCCCTTGATAAGTGTCCTGGCTACGTGCAGTTATTACAAATGATTTTTCCCCTACCTCGACCCATACCTCCTCTTCGTCCTCTTCCTCTGAATCCACCACGAGGGTTGAATTTTCCTCTTCCTAGAAAATTATATTGTGTAGTGTTTCCTTCTTGTTGTACTTCGCCTTGAATTTTGTATATATCCCTTGACCTTTCATGCATGAGGTCATAGGCCCTACAATCCCTATCATCATGCCCCACCAACTTATAGAACATGAAATACATATTTGTCGGTGTCTGAACATATTTTTTCATGTAGTAGCATTCAATAGGGCAATGTCTATTTCTACATACCTCGCACCATGGTAAGGTAACTTGCTTTAAAGGACTCGGGGCTCCAGATGCCAAATAATCACGAAATAGGGGACAGTGCTCCTTGTCATGGCCTTGTGATTTTCATCTAATGCACCAAATATCTTCTCTTTTATCTTTTCCCTTGTCTTTCTTCATATCTTAGACCTGCAAAGATAAACTAGTTAGTTGACTCAAGATTTGACTCATACCTAAGTTGGATTCTCCCATATGGGTTGATTCTAACTTCATGGCGATCTCCAGCACCTCTGAATACGAAGCAATTTTCCGTTGCATCAGAGCAAATCTAATGTGTGGTAAGAGGGAAGCAATGAACCACTTTTTTTTCTGCTCATATGGGATCTGAAAACTCAAATGGCCTATCAAGGTCTTAAATCTCTGATCAAACTCCCACACATGTTTAGCTATCCTCTGCTTGATTTCTTTTAGTTATGTAATGCACTGTGACTCTGACTTAGGTTTCTTCAATTCATCAATTAGCGTAGCCTTAATGACATTCAGCGGATTAGGTGCATCTCCTTGGAAAAATTTCATGTACCAGCTTAGCACGCAATCTCTCAGGGTAGTACTAAACTGAGCTCATTTAATAGCTTTGTCGGTGATATTTTTAATACTCCACACAGCTTTACATAGAAACCATTTTTGATTAGGATCTTAAGATCCATCTCCTCTGAAGGTGGGTAACCTCATCTCATCTTCCATAGAACTTCCTAGGTTTCCTGACTGAATATGTGGTGGACTACTAGTGACAGTGCTCAGAGTGCTCCGGTGACTATGATTACTCTAATTTCTTAATGCTACTTGTTATCCCCGATTTCTAGGGATAACTAGAAGATCATGTCTTGAGGACCACAGGTCCTAGACATGGAGTACCGAGGGCAGGATTCACCTAAGCATGGCCTTGGAGGGCCCATCCTTCTTCTTCTTCATCAGACCTATCCTGTCAGCAGCAGTAGCATCCATCACCATTGACTTGAACTTGCATCGGAGAAGACTCTTGCTCCATGAGGTAATTGGTCCAGGTATCATGGTATGTGTCATGTTTGATCATTATAACTTTCAGATATATGCATCAGGTTCCTTACATTTCTGACAACTGCTTGGATCTTACACTAACCCACTTGACCATGGGTGGGGGGATAAATGGGGTGCCCTAGAAAGCTTGTATCCATAGGTTTTGGTTAGCCACTAGGGGGGATTTTGAGAATCCATTGTCCTCTCCCACCATATTATCAATTTACATCTTATCTCCCATTCATCTATCCCATTCCCCTAGTCCGAGCATTACGATGACCTATTTGAGGGGTTACACTTTGTCCTGTGGGAAGAAGGGGCTCAAGGCCCAAGAGGTAAAAGAAGCTGGTAAAAGATAAAATCCATAGGAAATAAAACCTAGAAATTCCTCACCCAGGGATCCCCGAGAAGGCAATAAAAATCCTCTCGATAAGAAACAAAAGGGACCCGAAGAAAAATAATAAAACAAGACCTAGCCAAGAGGATGGGGGGTCTCATCACGAGCCAGCCCATTATGTTCATAGGTATCTAGCAGAATGACATTGCCATTATCTGGTCACCATGCCAGGGAAGTGACCCTTGGCTGCATGGCTAAGGGAAAGGGGGTCTCATCATGAGCCAGCCTTATCATTTCTATGAAAATACTTGTGGGTAACACTGTCAGCACTGGTCACCACCCCAAGGCGGTGTCCTCTAGTTGGACCTTGAAGTAAAAAGAAAGAAAAAGAAATAAATAAAAGAAAGAATAAAGGAAATAAAGGGCTTGGAAAGAACTGCATCCATGACAGGTACAGCTCGCCTCCTACAAAGGCACCCACGGATAATACCCACCCCTAGTTTTCACTGTGTCTGGACATCCTTAGACCACACCACCTCGTATTACATGGCTTGGATGATATCCTTTGGGAACTTTCCTTTTCTTATGGATGCTGGCCCAACAGGGCACTTTGTCTTTTCTTCAACCTTGTATAGTAGGTCAGTGTAATATCTTTGAGCTATTAGATGATATGTTAGGGGTCTTATGCTTGCATTTGATAAAATTAATGATGAAATATGATTGACATTGCTATGATCCCGAGGACTAATGAGCCCATGGAGGGAGAAATTTTTGATGTGCAGGACCATACCCAACGGACAGGTACCAGGTGGACTGGTACACATGGGGAGATGATCAGTTTGGACCTCCATGAAGCTAAAGAGCCCATCAGATGGTTGTTGGGACCTCATCAGGGGTAGAGACAGGAAAATCATTGATCAAGCCTTTGCACGAGAGAAGAAGGAGGATGTTTTCATCCAGGATGCCTTGGTTGAACCCAGCCTAGGGGGATTGACCCACTACAGGTGGAACATGTGCTTTTTGATGCCCCAGGACGTCATCTAGGAGCCATGACATCACCCCCAGTGAGTGTTACCTTGACAGAGCAGTTTGGCATGTGTGGCAGAGTTTGGAGGCCGAGAGAGGGCCAATGTTTTCCTTCTAGTGCTAAGTGTTTCCCTAAAAAGGGCCAACGTCTCCCTCAGAGGGGCTAGACGTCCTGCTTATTGCTCATTTAGGCTTTTATTTAGAAGTTAAATGTAAAAACAGTATGATTTTAGTAGTCAACCTTGTCGGCTGTTTTAATGACCTAATTTTTAAATTAAAGGTCATTGGATGATATAAATTGAGGATGTTTTCCCTCATTTTGAACACAACACAACTCACTCTCTTGTGAGATCTGATTTTTGCGCCCTACTAGGGTAGTTTTGTTGTCTAAAGTGAGGCGCACTTGCTATTGGAAGGATATTTTTGGCATTTATGGCATTTCTCTCAAGGAAGGTTTACAACTAGGGTTTGCTTGTGCTTTTCTTCATGACATGTAAGTGAATTTTCTTGCAAAACTTCTTAAATGAATGGTTGTAGGTATAATTTCTTGCATTTGATTATTGTATTGCTGATTTAAAACCCTAGGTAACAAGCACACAAGTAGGTTATTGTTACATGTCCCCTTGTTGAGAAATATTTTTCAGCCATTGAAGAAAAGAGATAGAGCCTAGCCGTTGCTACACTTGTCTTTTTTTTTTCTGAGCTAGTGTTGAAGTCTATAAGTTGAAAAGAGGAGACATTCTAGGCCTAGATTGCCTACACCTAGGGTTTTACCTCCTAGGGTTTGAAAGCCTTGTCATTGCAACACTTTCTCCCTTAGATTTATGCTTTAAGCTAGCCATTTTGCCAAGTCAATTTAGAGAAGGAGGAAAGAGAACGAGGCCTTGCTTAAGCAACACCGGAGTGAGCCTCTTTCCCCTAGGGTTTTGATTCTAGGGCCCTGCCTTTGCAGCACCATAGAAACCTACCTTCTAGTCTCTGAGTTATCATCCTTCCAAGACCTTGTGCCCTTATTTTTGACTCCATATACCCTAAGGCACTGAGTTGATCTCCAACGTTGAAGCTTTAGTGTACAAAACAACTCTTGAAACCCTAACTAACTAACCCTAACCCTAACTAAGGTTGACATCATAGTTGGTTATTTTTGACGCAACTAGCTTTGACTTTTATAAGCAATTGAGTGATGATCTAAAGCATTTATTGATTGATGTGTTGATTGAATACATTGTTGGCTTTGTCATATTGATACTTATTGATGAATTAATGCTCTTTCCATAGATAATTGACAAAACGTTGATTTCATTGATATCTATTGCTTTACATTTCTTAAATTATATCAGATGGTCATATGAAGTGCTAACCCTTTGTATATAGCCTGCATATATATTTTCTATTGTTGCTTTGTTACGGTAAAGTGTTCTCATTTGGGACTATACTTCATTATTGGTTGATTAGCCGGACCTTCTAATTTTGGTGGTAACCTGTGAGGGGGGAAATTTAACTCTGACCTTATATCTCAGCCTCTTCAAAAACTCAGGTTATCGGAGACGTCTCCCCTGGGCTAACCTCCCTAAAAATAAAGAACCTCCCCATTGTGGTGACATTGGGTGGGGAAGGTTCCTGTTACGCCAGTTTGTCTTTATCCCTTAGCCTGTGACCTCAACTACAAACTGAGCGATAACATTTTGGCATCGTTGTCGGGGAACACTGAGTCAATCTTCCTCAACGACAAATCTTTTGGTAAGCCTTGCCTCAAAAACCTTTTCTCTTACAAGCTTACCTGGCGACTCCACTAGACTTTATTCCCCTATTCTTTGATAGTTTCAGGAAAACTATCTGGCGACTCCATCAATGACGACCCGTAGCGGGCGACAATACTCAAATCCCGCTACTGTGGCAACCATCACTCTAACAAACCCTGTGCCTCCAATCAATCCAAATCCTCACAAATGGTCTCACCCGGAGAGTTTCAACTATTTTGACTTTAACAACATCCAAGATGGACTGCATGACTTACCCATAGATGCAAACTCTTGGCTACCTTTCTTTTCAGGAAAGGGCACCCCTGGAAACTCACATTGGACCCATTTTTGCGACAGTGTTGACTTTCACTTGGTCGGTCAAGATCACCCTGATGTCTTCATGAGGCTCTTTGCAAGTTCCCTTACAGGAGATGCTAAAGTTTGGATTGATGGGTGTCCCAAGGGAAGCATAAAAAACCCCGAAGAACTACAAAAAGCCTTTAAAATAAGGTGGTGTGATAGTGAACATTCACAAGACTTCTTGTCTCAATACTTCAACATTTACAAAGGACCCTGTGAAAGTATGATAGTATCAGAGTTTTCAGTGATAGGTTCAACCTTCTCCTCAAAAAGATCCGGTCAAAGGTGGGCTCAGAACAAGCCATCATCGATCACTTATTGTCTTCCTTGGAAGGAAACTTGCAATTCAACATTAAGGACCGATCACCAACAACTTTAGAAGAAGCGCAAGACCTGGCCTTTCAAATTGAAAGAAATCTTGATTTTGATGATTACATTCAACAAAGAAACCTAACACAAAATTGTGAACTATGGGATCCGGGTAATGAACCTATGGCGAAACCTGAACCTCCAAGGATCCTCGAGATCGAACTAGCTCCCGCCAAAAGGAAATGGAGCCTTTCTCATAAAAGTGTTGTTTCTTTTCAAGAACCTCCGCTAAAAAGGGCCCATCCAGAGGATGAAGTTGGGGATATATCACCCAAAAATGTTGAACCAAATCTTCCTGAAGACTTCTCTCTTTTTATTCACCAAGTGGGACACCCTGTTTCTAAAGTCTGTGAGTTCACACCTTTTTACGTCTCATCCGGATCAAATATTTTCTCCTTCACAACTATCTCCTGCACCTAAAAGCTACAACCAATATAATGACTAAAGAAGTTATGCATCAATTGGGTCTGAAGATCTCACGAGAAAACACCAGAGATAATTTCGCAAAAGGAATCATTAACAACCTCGAGGTAGCATTTGAATCCTGCCCCAGTGCTCCTTTCTTGATAAATGTGGTCATCATAGATGATGTAAATAATTTCGGGATTATCCTTCGAAATGACCTCATTGAACACTTAAATGGAAGAATTCACAAGAAACAGTCCAGAGCCACTATCCCTCATCCTGAAGGAGGATTTTTCACCGTCTATAATGAGCCTTTTGTTGGATCACCAGTCGAGACCCCCGATGAGGTGAATGATCAACTTTTATGCATCAATAGTGGTCTCAATGATTGGTTCATTCAGGAAGGGAAGTTGGATATGGAAACCGTTGAAGAAACAGAAGGAATATGGACCTTGGAATTCGATGGGTCACACTCAAGATTTGGATCAGGCATTGGAGTAGTTTTAACAACTCCCTCAGGTGAGGTCTTCTACCATTCATATAGGCCGAAATTTTGTTGCACCAACAATGTGGCTGAATATAAAGCTTTGATTCTGGGAATTAATCTAGCAATCGACAAAGGTGTTACAATCTTGGAAGTGAAAGGGGACTCAGACCTCATTGTGTCACAAGTTTTAATGATATTTTCCACTAAGAATGAGAAGTTGAAAAAGTATCGAGATGTAGCTCAGACCCTTTCAAAATCCTTCAGAAAGATATCAATTGAAGTTGTTCCTCGAGAAGAAAACCACGTGGCTGATGCTATGGCTGTCTCAGCCTCCACTTTACAACCATGAGAAGGACCTCTTCATGACCTATGCAAAATGGAGGTTCTTTTTAGACCTTCTGTCCCCGACAATTTGGAGCATTGGCAGGTGTTCGAGGATGATGATCAAATTATCAGATTCATGGAAAATAGCAAAGAATTTACATATTTGCAAGTTTCTTTCCTGGCCAACTCTATGGACTTGGAAGTCATCAACCTGCAAAACAATACCTTGCCAAAGGGTTGTATTCCTCTAGAAAACCTTTTTGATAGACATGATGTTTCAAAGGGAAAAGAACCAATAAGCAAGATGAGGAAGCCTTGGAATTCAATATCGACATAGAGAGGGACTCGAGGATGGTCAAGATAGGAAAAGGGACCACCGAGAAAGGGAGGAAGGAAATACTTGGGCTCATCAGAGAATTTAGAGACACCTTTGCTTGGAACTATGATGATTTAAAGGCCTACAGAGGGGATGTCATCCAACACGCTATACCCTTGGTAGAAGGAGCCAAGCCATTTCGACAAAATCTAAGGCATATCAACCCGAAGTTGGCAAGCCAGATACAAAAGGAACTCCAAAAGATGGTTGACGCTAGTATCATAGCCCCTATCAGGTATTCTTCTTGGATGTCGAACTTGGTAGTTGTTCGGAAGAAAAATGGTGATATACGCCTGTGTGTCGACTTCCGCAACCTCAACCAGTTGTCATTAAAGGACAATTATCCCCTCCCAAACATGGAACATTTGCTTAAGTGGGTCACAGGGGAAAGGATGATGTCTATGCTAGATGGGTTCTTAGGATACAACCAAGTTTTACTAAAAAGGGAGGATCAACTCAAGACTGCATTCACTACACCTTGGGGAACTTTTATGTACTTGAGAATGTCGTTTGGTCTCATGAATGTTGGTGCCACTTTTCAGAGAGCGATGGACTTTGCCTTCAGGGACCTTATACAAAAAATCATAGAAATTTACCAAGATGACCTCAGGACCATCTCTCCCACCTCAAGATTGTTTTTGAACGATGCAGGAAGTATGGTATCTCACTGAATCCTAAAAAGTCTGTTTTTGGAATTGACGAAGGAAAATTGTTGGGACACGTGGCCTCGCCAGGAGGAGTCTCTATTGATCCCGAAAGAGTCCAATCAATAAAGGACGTCCGCCCTCCAGTCAACAAGAAAGCCCTGCAATCTTTTCTTGGAAAAATCAACTTCATCCGCAGGTTTGTGCCAAATTTTGCTGAAAGGATAAAACCATTAAGCGCTCTGCTGAAAAAGGATGTTGCTTTCAGGTGGGGAGATGAGACCAACATATATTTTGAAGATATTAAAAACGCCATCTCCCAAGCCCCTATCTTGATTAGTCCTGATTTTTCGCGAGATTTCATAATATTCTCGTTTGCATCTCAGGATACTATTGCATGTGTCTTGATGCAGAAGGATGTTGATAACTATGAACATCCCATAGATTTTATGAACAAAGTCCTAAGAGATTCAGAATTGAACTATTCCATCACAGAGAAACCGGCCTATGCCTTGGTCAAATCCCTCAAACATTTCAGGAACTACATCGGTTACAATAAAATCAAGGCTTATGTCCCATACCCAGCCGTGAAGGATGTTTTATCACAACAAGACTGCATGGGTACTCGAGGAAAGTGGGTTTCCAAAATTCAAGAGTATGACTTAGAAATAAAACCCACCAAGATAATAAAAGGACAAGGTCTGGCCCAAATGTTGACTGAAAGCAATCAGGAAGCCATACAAATGGGTGAGAATGAGCAAGTGAATGTAATGATCAGTGAACTAGAATATGATGAATGGTATTCCGATATAGTTTATTATCTAAAGAACTTGTCTTGCCCTGATCATTTGGTGGATTACAAGAGAAGGGATTTGATATTGAAGGCTATGAAATACTGCTTGACTGAAGATGGACTTGGGTGGAAGAATCTTGATGGTGTTATACTTCGATGTGTAAATAAGGACGAAGCAAAGAAGATATTGGAAGAATTTCATTCTGGGCATTGTGGTGGACACTTTGTTGCTTGTACCACTGCCCATAAGATCTTGAGGGCCGGTTATTATTGGCCAACACTCTTTTTAGATACTTATCAGCACGTTCGATCTTGCCAACCTTGCCAATACTTCTCCAGCAAACCAAGACTTCCAACACAACCTTTGAAACCAATAGTAGTGGAGGCACCCTTTCAGCAATGGGGTTTGGATTTTGTTGGTGAATTCAAAGATAATTTGAGTAATGGCTATCGGTGGATCCTAACAGCTACATATTATTTCACTAGATGGGTTGAATCAATTCCTACAAAGAAGGACACCGAAGAAGTTTTCATGAACTTCTTGGAAGATCGGATCATAACTAGGTTTGGCGTCCCTTCCAAGATCACTACAGATAATGCCAAATCTTTTAGCTCCTACGCTCTGGTAGAATTTTGTTTCAAATATGGAATTACCCTATCCCATTCCTCAAACTACTACCCACAAGGAAATGGATTGGCAAAGTCAACCAACAAGAACCTCATGAATATCCTAAAAAAGGTTGTCGGGGAAAATAAGAAGTCATGGGATAGTAAAATAAAATATGCAGTATGGGCAGATCGAATAACGACAAAAACTTCCACAGGGAAAACTCTTTTTGAGCTGGTATATGGACTTGAAGCAAAACTTCCTATGAACCTCCAAATCCCTATCCTCCGATTTTCTCAACAATACGCCACAGATACGGAGGCAATCCAAGGAAGAATAAATCAGCTGATAGAATTAGATGAAACGAGAAGAAATGCCTTGGGTCAAATGACAAGGAACCAAGAAAAGATAAAGAACACTTTTGATCACAAAGCCAAGGAAAGAAGTTTCACCAAAGGAGATCTTGTACTATTGTGGGATAAAAGGAAAGAGAAGCCTGGCATGCACAAAAAGTTTGACAGCCTATGGGGAGGCCCTTATAAGATCGAGAGTTGTGCAGGTACAAATTCCTTCAACCTAGAGACAAAGGAAGGAGAGATTATAAAACCCCCAGTAAACGCTTTACATATCAAGCGTTACTACCCCCCAGACACATGACTGTACAGGTAAGTATAAGTAGGTAGTAATTTTTTGTGTATTATACTATCTGCATTTCATGTTAGTTTGTTTCCTCACATGCATGTTGATTGCTTTGTTTCATATACATATATATTATATTTGTGGGTGGCAATACCACCCCACCTTTGTTGTTGATGCCCTATTCGAGTGTGAGTAGGTCTACAGGTTTATGTCGGAGATGTTGAGGTTCTCATGTGCTCTACGGTGAGCACATGTCCCCGAGTTGGAGCCAGATGTTATCCTCGATTTCTAGGGATAACTAGGATATCATGTCTCGAGGCCCACAGGTCCTAGACATGGAGTACCAAGAGAAATATTGACCTGAGCATGGCCCTGGAGGGCCCATCCTTCTTCTTCTTCATCATACATGTCCTGTCAGCAGCATCAGCATCCATCACCATCGACTTGGACTTGCATCGGAGAAGACTCTTGCTCCTTGAGGTAATTGGTCCAGGTATCATGGTATGTGTCATGTTTGATCATTATAACTTTCAGATATATGTATCAGGTTCCTTACATTTCTGACAACTGCTTGGATCTTACACTAACCCACTTGACCATGGGTGGGGGGATAAATGGGGTTCCCTAGCAAGCTTGTATCCATAGGTTTTGGTTAGCCACTAGGGGGGATTTTGAGAATCCATTGTCCGCTCCCACCATATTATCATTTTACATCTTATCTCCCATTCATTTATCCCATTCCCCTAGTCCGGGAATTACGATGACCTATTTGAGGGGTTACACTTTGTCCTGTGGGAAGAAGGGGCTAAAGGACCAAGAGGTAAAAGCAGCTGGTAAAAGATAAAAGCCATAGGAAATAAAACCTAGAGATGCCTCACCCAGGGATCCCCGAGAAGGCAATAAAAATCCTCTCGATAAGAAACAAAAGGGACCCGAAGAAAAATAATAAAACAAGACCTAGCCAAGAGGATGGGGGGTCTCATCACGAGCCAGCCCATTATGTTCATAGGTATCTAGCAGAATGACATTGCCATTATCTAGTCACCACGCTAGGGTAGTGACCCTTGGTTGCATGGCTAAGGGAAAGGGGGTCTCATCACGAGCCAGCCTTATCATTTCTACAAAAATACTCGTGGGTAACACTGTCAGCTCTGGTCACCACGCCAAGGCAGTGTCCTCTAGTTGGACCTTGAAGTAAAAAGAAAGAAAAAACAATAAATAAAAGAAAGAATAAAGGTAATAAAGGGCTTGGAAAGAACTGCATCCATGATAGGTACATCTCGCCTCCTACAAAGGCACCCACGGATAATACCCACCCCTGGTTTTCACTGTGTCTGGACATCCTTAGACCACACCACCTCGTATTACATGGCTTGGATGATATCCTTTGGGAACTTTCCTTTTCTTATGGATG